>CAIGRR010177052.1:0-12623 GCA_903798365.1 Fraxinus sp. 1973-6204
TGACTCTTTTTACACCGAGTAATGCTATTTAACACGAACATTTTCATTAATTGGACATTTTGGCATTGGCTTCTCTGCCATCTAAACTGGTTGTTAGATTGTATTTTTCTTTTACACCCCATTACTTCAAAAAAAGACTGGTGCCAGACTGCCAGGTGGGTTCTCGATTATAAAAGATGATTCTGGTGTCGGTAATCTGCTCTGGGTATTCGATTGCTCCATTTTGAGCCTTCTTGTATTGTATTGATCCCAGAGGGTGGTGTGTCCCGTTAACTCTCCAATACTCGAGTCATAGATTTTAGACATCATTAGGTTATAAGGCTATACAAGTTATCAAACCAAATTAGTTTTGGGTTGAAAATTCGTTAGATGACACTTTGCTTCCTTTCCTAGGTCCGAAACTCACTAGGAAACAAAGGAAAAACAGAAGAAACGGTAACATAGTGGTGTTATGATGGAAATGGGGATAGGGAAAGAATATTAAGATTTCTCACTTTTCTTTTTCCTTTGCTTACTTTGAAAGTAAGTTTAATCCAACTTTCCACACCTTTCATGTGGTGTGGCTATGTGTTATTAACTTTCAAAAGTGAGATTTGAGCATCACACTTGCTTAATCCTTCTATTTTACATAAACTGTCAATGAAGTAGTTAAAATTGCACACGACTATGCCACTGAACTGAGTATCCGATCGTAAACTTCAGGTCCCGTGGGATTAGTTGAGGTGTACGCAAGATGCTCGAACATTCACAATTATTAAAAATAAAAAATAAAAATTGCACATGACTGTCTTGCGATTTAGAGTTGGGAGAGAGAAAACGTCAACTAACTTATTTTTTCTTGCTTTAAGTTACATCAAAATTGCGTGTGATCGTTCTTTAAGTTACATCAAAATTGCGTGTGATCAACAATAAATTCTGTTTAGGTTCGACTCGTATGTTAATTCTGAGGATCGCGTTTACCTTTTTGCACAAGGAGTTTTTCCTAACCTTCCCCAGGCTGGGGTTCCGTTCTCCAACCTCGTCGTTCTTACTTTTGGAAATTGTTCCGAGGGAACACCTTATCCTCAAACCAGCAAGCATAATTTCGAACTGTCGGGATTAAGGAAGGGTACTTGTGTCATTTAAAGTTATTTATTATATGTACAATCCGACATTGATAGAGAGCTTCTGTAACGGCCACACATGGCCTCCTCCACCTTCAAACCTCTACACCAACAAACTGAATTCCAACTCTCTTCGTTCACTCACTGTAAGTACTTTAAATTCTACTTCTCCTTTCGAACTCTTACTTTTTTACCCTCAAAACAAACTCTCCACTCAAGATTTTCACCAGTTAAAGCACAAGTTATTACTACACGTTTGGAACCCGGTAGTTCGTCCAGTGACACAGCGCAACAGCTCCCAAGAACCACCCATTATAGTCATAATGATGAAAAGGGTTCCGGGGTTTCTTCTTTTTCTTGTGTTAACAAAAGGGTTGGCATAAATTTTGAGAAAACCCCTCCTTCTACCATGGACGGACCTGTTGAGAGGAGAGTCATACTTAGGGATAGACATTCAAAAAATGAATTTAATTCCAAGAACAGAAGAACAATGGGCTCTGGAGATACAAAATTAGCAAGAAAAACTGGTAAGGGTAGGAGTAGAGTGGATGAGGAGAATATAGGCGAAAGATTCAAGAAAGACAAAAGCAATCAGGTGGAAGTGGAAAAGACAGAGAAGGGGTCTAGAAAAACTAAAGCGGAGACACCTGAAATAACCCTTAGAGTTGGGCTCGATATGTGCTCGAAAAGGGGGGATATAATGGGAGCAATTACGCTGTATGAATTGGCAAAGAAAGATGGAATAAAGTTGTCCCAGTACCATTATGCTGTTCTGTTGTATCTTTGTTCATCTGCAGCTACTGGGTTTGTCCAGCCGGCAAAAAGTGGGAGTGGTAGCCGGAGTTTGAGTCAAGTTGACCTGTCTAAGGAGAATTCTAGTTTGGGTTCTGAATATTTGAGTGAAATGGGAGAAATGGCCAAAAGAAATTCTGATAGAATTCAATTGAATGTACAGGTTCATAAAACTGTTAATGGATATCCTATTGAAGTATCATTAGGTGATTCGAGTAAGAGTTTTGATGGGAAAAATGATGGGAAAAACTTCTCAAATGGGACTATGCAGCTTCACCCCGAAACTTTGGATGGACTTGTTCAACTGATGAAGAAGAAAGCTGCTGCAGCTTTAAATATTAAAGATGACAGAGATGAAAAAACAGGTTATGAAATTCAAGTGAGTGAGGATGTAAAGAGATTGGCACTCCAGAAGGGATTTGAAATCCACAAGGAGATGCGTATGGAAAAGGTTCCGATGAATGAAGCAACATTTACATCCGTGGCCAGAATGGCTATGTCCTTGGGTGATGGTGACCTGGCATTTGATATGGTCAAACAAATGAAGGAATTCGGGTTAAATCCTCGACTGAGATCATATGGCCCTGCTCTAGCTGTTTTCTGCAGTAAAGGAGATGTTGATAAAGCATTTATGGTAGAAAAACACATGTTAGAACATGGTGTATATCCAGAGGAGCCTGAGCTCAAGGCTCTTATGAAAGTAAGCATAGAGGCTGGAAAGAGTGACAAGGTCTATTATTTGTTGCATAAACTTAGAACAAGTTTGAGACAGGTTTCACCAGCTACGGCAGATTTAATTGAAATGTGGTTTAAGAGCAAGATAGCTACAAGAGTGGGTAAAAGAAAATGGGATAAAGAATTCATTATTGAAGCAATAAAAAACGGAGGAGGTGGCTGGCATGGACAGGGTTGGTTGGGTAAAGGAAAATGGACTGTCTCTCGCACACTTGTTGGATCAGATGGCTTATGCAAATGTTGCAGCGAAAAATTAGTCACTATTGACCTTGATCCTGTAGAAACTGAAATTTTTGCCAAATCAGTGGCAGCTTTAGCTGCACAGAGAGAAAAACATTCAAGCTTTCAGAAATTTCAAGTATGTAATGTACCTATGTATTCGTCATTTATTTATTACATCCTATGAATCTCTAATTAAATGAATGGTGTACTGCATTGCAGAAGTGGCTCGACTATTATGGTCCATTTGAAGCAGTGGTGGATGGAGCAAATATTGGCCTTTATAGCCAAAGAAGATTTAAACCATCTAAGGCAAGTGGTATGATGAAGTATAGAACAGTTTTAGTGCTCCGTTTCTCAGTTTATTTTTTATGTTCTTCTCAATGCTATGTCATATCTAGGTAAATGCGGTAGTGAATGGAATCCGCCAGATGCTTCCTTCAAGAAAATGGCCACTTATTGTCTTGCATAATAGGCGCATTACAGGGGAGAAGATGGATGAACCTCTCAATAGAGCAATAATCGACAAGTGGAAAAATGCGGATGCACTTTATGCAACGCCTACAGGATCAAATGATGATTGGTGAAAACTACATTTCAATGTTAAAACTTTCAATTGTTTACGATGTTTTAGTATTTGGATTATTCTGAAACTTATCTTGTTCTTCAGGTACTGGTTATATGCGGCTATAAAATTTAGATGCTTAATCGTTACCAATGACGAAATGAGAGATCACTTATTTCAACTTTTGGGAAATGATTTTTTTCCTAAATGGAAAGAAAGACATCAGGTGAGCATTTATATATTTGATTATAAGATAAATTTCTTTGTACCGTGATTAATTTCTAATATTTTGTTTTAATAAATTTAAGTACAATAATATGTCCTAATCTGAAAGCTTATTTTCCCTTTGATATGCATAATCATCTATGTATTAATCATGAGAATTATCATAAATGCACATTACTCTTACAAGATCTTCAATTGTTCTAACAAGGCATCTTGATTTTATTAATGGAAGGTTCATTTCAGATTTTCTGAAACTGGTCCGGTTTTCCTCATGCCGCCTCCATGTTCTGTTGTAATACAGGTGAGTCTTGACGCTCGTTTTTGTTTTTTTTGTACAAGGAGATTCAAGGGCATGTATCTTCTTTTCGACATTAACCTGAATGTGAATGATGTGCATATTTTTGGTTTGCCTTATTAGGTTGGATAAGAAACCCATTCTTTTCTTATCTCCCTATTTCCGACAAAACTGTCTACAAGTTGATTACCTGCAAACTACAGGGTAACAGGGGTGAAACGAATATCATCTAAGAATATGATTTGTACAGGCAGATGTAATATCCTTGAGGCTGAAAAGAGAGAGAGAAGTTACTATCTGAACTAATGTCACTGATGCTTTAACTTGATAGGAGTCGGAGAGAGGCCACTGGCATATTCCAGTTGTATCGGAAGTTGAACACGAGGATCAAAGAACATGGTTATGCATCACGCGTGCAAACTCAAGCTTAGCGGCAGGGCTGGATGGAGGTTTATGCTCTTACAATTTCAATAATGAACCTTCTTGTTTCTTGTTTTGGCGATATCTGAAGAGACATTGATAAACTTAATTGTGTCAATACAGAATCACAAATATCTCACTCAAATAGCCGGAAGAAAAACCAGGTTAAGCTAACAATGGCAAGGCATGGCAACCATGACAATGGTAAATTGCAGGAACCTCTAGAATCAGAGACAAATTCGAAAACTATTCTACAATCGTCTACGTGGGGGATACTTCCAGAACTCGAGGCTGCAGAGAAGCTTGGGAGCTGTGTAATTGATTTTCAAATATAGTAGGTTAATGGTTGGTTGATATCGAGGAACATTCTTGTACAGTAGCTTTGAAGCCCGGAATCTACCATCAGTTTTAGAGTTCGTCCGGCCTGGATTTTGATCTTATTTCCAGAGTTATGTGAACTTGATAATCACCTCATTTTAATTCTATCGTTTTTTGATATTTGTTTATATTTGAATGTGATAGGTTGCGGTCACGTAGCGGGGTTTGGACCAAAACCCAAGATTTGAACCTGACTCAAACACATGAAGAGGTCAAAAATCGAACTGAAACAACACCGAATCAAGTCACGGAGTTATGCCCTACCTATAAATATGGTCAAAGTTTAAGCCCTATGTATCATACATAGCACCGTCTCGATATAATGCCACCTCCATATGGGCAAGAAATGGAGCTCAAGGAGTAGAGGGTAGGACACTAAGTGAACAAAATTCACTACAAACAAAAATTTTGTAAAAGAAACTCTTACAAGTGAAAGGAAGAGAAAGTACTACTTTGCTTCATGTACAGAAGCCAAATTCACAGAATTTCATTAGAATACTTACACACGTGGGTCCTGCATATTTTTTTTTAGAAATGAGCTATTCTGTTAGGCCGGTAAAAGCAAATGTGAGATGAGGGTGGGTGTTTAACATTTTGGGGAGGGGGGGATTTAATGAGGTGGGTCCTCATATGAGAGCAACTATTTTACCAAGTCTTTTACAGGCTTGATAGAGTAGAATTATCCTTTTTTTAAATATACAGTGGGACCCGAACATTGTAAGTTTTTTGGTGAAATCCCGTGGGAAGTTTTACATGGGGCAAAGCTGAAATTGGAAAGGATACATAACCCTAAAGCTGGCATTTCATGATTGGTGACAGCTCACATGAACCAACTCGTCGTCATACCAAACCAAAACCTTCGCCGTTGAATATTACGTTAAATTCATTTTATAATTCAAAAGGCAGACAAAAAAGACGACGCGTATTTCCTTGAAATCGTCGCATATAAACCCACAAAACCAACATTTCCTACACTATATAATCACTATAAAAATATTTCTAATTTGGATTTACATAAATAAATACTGCTAGATTTCACAGGGGGAAGAGAGAGAGAGAGTGGGAAATGCTGAAATTCTTGGACTAGTAGACTAGAGAGAGGAAGCTGTGAGTTAGTGTGTAATTTTTTTCTAATGGGAGATGAGAAATCGGAAATTATGGTGGGGGTAATCGGGAACAACAGTAGAGAAAGAGATCGTGAGCTTTTGATACCAGTGGCTGACTCCATTGACCACCATCACCATCATGATGATGACTCTTCAAAACCCTTATCTTCCGCTTCCGCTTCTCACCATAACTCAGGCCGCGAGGTATGGTTCTATGTGTAGATTGTGTTGATGGGTTGGTTATATTAGGGCTCCAGGAGATTTTTTCTTTTTTACTTTATGGGTTTTAAGGAAATATGGGTAAAACCGTTCCTCCATTGTTTGATTTACAGAATTGAGACTGTTGAAGAAATAATTAGTTTTGGGTTCATGTTGGGATTTGTTTAGAAATTTGCAGTATTAGATTAAGATTATACTGACAGCTTATTTGGTTAATCTAAGAGGAAGGGGAGAGAGTAATCTTTGATGGTTTGAATATCAATAAAATTCTTACCTTGCCTTGTTCTCATGGATTACTCCTGGAAGACATTGAATTTCTCTCCAAATCAGAAATAGCAAACATAATCTAGTTGAAACATCAACAGCTTAATGTCGAAAAGAAACAATTGCAAATTCATGTGGACATATGCTTTTCTTTCGCAATAAATGCAAGTCATTGATTGTGGCATAGTGGTAGGGATTTTAGCTTATTTTATGTACCTATTACAGGTCCTTGGTTAACACTTAGCTTTATGGTCATTTATATTTCTTTCCCTGTGACATGATGATAATTAATATTACTTTATCTCATTGTTGATCAAATGTACTCATACTAAATTCTGCTTTGTGTATGTTTGTTTTTGCACGCATATACAGGCGATGAGCCTTGTAGTATCAATATTAAAAAAAAAATTGTATCCAAGTTTTCTTATACCCCGAGGTCCCTTATATTTTATGATTGAAGGTGTTTCAAGCAGAAACTCTCCAACAATAATAGTCTGAACTATATTTCGTTGATACTCTACAGACTTTTTACATAGTTGTCAGGAGCTGGGCTTCGAAGAAGTTTATGACTGGGTGGTGAGCACACTTATCCTATTGATCTGCTATACGCTCTTTGCGCTTGAGATGTAATTATTGCCATTTATTTATGGATCCATCTGCGCTAAATATATGCAGTTTTAATTTTAATTTTTATTAATTTATCAGGCTTTATCTTATTGTCTTTCTGAAATAGTTTCTCTTTTCTCACTTTTTTTGCGTAATAAAGTAGGATCACTTAACGTGGACACCTATTCAAGTGCATTGATATACTAATAAATAGGAATTTTGTATTGATATCTGAAAGGAGAAAGACTCGGCAAACTTTGAGATTTATAAAAAAAGACAATTTCATTAAATTTATAGATACACATCTATAATAAGTTTTGGAGGTTGATATATTAGGAGATAAGACTTGTCATGGTACAACTGTATTGTGAATATCTAGAGTGAACTTAAATAAGCTTTATCTTAACTATATTTTTTTCCTTTTTATCATCCCCCCCCGCCTTTTTTTTTGAGTATCCTTTTAAATTTTTTGGGTTGGATATTTAATATAGAAGATAAAATAGTCAATTTTGATACATGAAAGTATCAAACAGGGATTGCCGTTTGACGTCATTGGCAAATGTGGTAAAAGTATATGGATTGACATGGTAATAATTTCAGATATGAGATATAACAGTATGTGCTGCGAGAATTATTCTTGGACATTAGGCTTGGAGCTAAATTATTCGTTTTTATCTGAAAGGAGATTACCACTCCACATTTAGCGATGAATCTAATGAGTTGAATACAGTTTCATTCCATCATCTTCTTTGGATTAGCGTTTGCCACTGTGGTATCAGCATTTATGTTGGCCATTAGAACACATTCCATTATCTATTCACGATACTAGAAAAGTAAGCGAACCATGATCTATTAAAGGCTAGGTTCCTATGAATGCCTTGCATGGCAATGATCCTTCAACATTAGTGACTGAGGTCACATTTTCTAAATTGAAATTGTTGCCAAAGTTTTTGTTTTTCATAATAAAATTGCCAGGCAGATATTATGTTAATGAATTTTTATCAAGTTCTTTTAATTTCTTTTCCTCGTAAATTAACTCTTGATGCACCATGTGCTCTTTACTGCTGTAGCTGTTACTTACTATATCAATTTGCAGTGTCATCCTCTTCCCAATAGCTATCACTTTCTATATAACATGGTGGTTTATTCACTTTGTGGATGGCTTTTTCTCACCGATTTACGCGCAGCTTGGAATTGACATCTTTGGTAAGCTTATGACACGTTCTTCTAATGCCCAAAAGTACGAGTATGTCCTTTATTCTTGTTGTGTTATCATAACAGTTCTTAAGCTTGAGTGTGGAATTACAAACAAATTCATGTAAAATGTTGGTTGTGTAACTTTTGCAACTGTCGTAATTGTGAATTCCCCTTACAGTTTGTTGATTGTCGTATCTATTCTTTATGATAAAAGTTTTGTTCAATGATTATATTTCCTGTATCTTTCGGCTAACTCTTGCTCCTACTCCTTGATTTAGGTCTTGGATTTGTTACTTCTATTACATTTATTTTCTTGGTTGGAGTATTCATGTCATCGTGGTTGGGGGCATCTGTTTTAAGCCTTGGGGAATGGTTCATCAAGCGTATGCCATTTGTTCGTCATATTTACAGTGCCTCCAAGCAAATTAGTGCTGCGATATCTCCTGGTTTGATTTTATTTATTTATTTATTGATTTTGACTACTTTGGTTATCTATTTCAATTTTCTCGTTTGCATGGGTGAATGTTTCTTCACAATATTATTGCAGATCAGAACACTCAGGCTTTCAAGGAAGTGGCCATTATAAGGCATCCACGTATTGGTGAATATGCATTTGGCTTCATCACTTCGTCTGTCACGCTCCAGGTGTGCCATCACTTTCATGCCTGATGCCACCTTTGACTAAACTTAAAAAGAAGTTAATGTTAATTTTATGCTTCTTTTTCAAAGTTGCATATTTTACTAACAAAACTTGCTATAGAGCAGATCTTACACTTTCTAGAAAAGTAACTTTTAGGCTTGGCCAGACATGCTCTATATCATCTCCTCAACTAGGAAATCTGTCTAAACCATTTCTTATATTAGTGCTATTGCTGATTTGGTTTTTGTTACACACTAAATTTTGTTATCTGGTTCAATGCCTTATGCTGAATCTTGATGCTAAATAAGTCTTTTATGTTAGTTTTAGGAGAAACGTCCTTCAAAATTCAATTGCGTGGTATTCAAAATGGTTCGAACTTCGAAGATTTCCGCTTTTCGGCATCAGATGCACGACTGTTGATTTGTCTTTATGAAGTACCTTACAAGGGCTATTGGGTTTCTGCTTGTCAAATAGTTCTGTATTAGGACTGAATTGGATTGATGTGCTTGATTTGTTTTAACCTAGCAGAATGTGGTTAGGCTTGATTGACCGGATTCCCATTGCTTCCACCATCTTTCTTCCCCTACCTCAAGCTTGTCCAGAAAAAATAAAAAAGAAAACAAATAAATGGTGAATATTTGTAGTTTCTACGTTTTAGGACAATTCTAAGGGCGTGTTCGGTAGAGATTAAAATCGGATTAAAATTGAAAAGCTAGACGTTATTGTTGACTTTTATTAGACGAGTGAGACCCAATAACGGCTATATTTTCAATTAAAATTGAATTTTGAGCTGTATCAAACAAGCTCTAAATATTTTACTCCTTTTCCATTTCTCTTGAAGCAACGAGCTTGCATGCTTTATTTGTAAACATTTAAGTAACAACAGGATTGACCCATCAAACATGCTAGAAAATTTTCACCTGTAAAAGAAGAGGCTGACTTTACATTTGCTTACTTGTTGCATTATAATCTTGATTTCGAGTTCAGAATCTTTTTGTCTCTCTCTCATTTCAGAATTATGAGGCAGAGGAAGAGCTATGCTGTGTATATGTCCCAACAAACCATCTATATATCGGTGACATTTTTTTGGTCAATGCCAAAGACGTTATAAGACCAAACTTGTCTGTCCGGGAAGGAATTGGTAAGAGTTCCATTTCTTACCATGATTACGTGCTGTTTGTTAAAGAATGTAGTTAATAATCTTTCCTCCGAAATTGACTTTTTACCTTTGAACAATTAAGTCTTCACTACAAATCCGCCTTCACATAATCCTGATGGGTTGCTCAATTGATCAGACCTTGGGTTTGCTCCCCAATGGTTACCAGTTCGAGTCCCCTCAGGGTCGCTGAGGTGAGTACCCGACCATAAACTTCAGGACCCCGTGGGATTAGTCGAGGTGGGCGCAAGCTGGCCCGGACATCCACGGTTATAAAAAAAAAACCAAATCCGCCTTCACACGCTAGCCACAGATGATATCAAGATTCTTCACTGAGTACCTCTTTTTATTATTTTGTACTTATTTCCTGTATTTTGGGGTTTTTTTTTGGTGGTGTACACTGTTGTTGGGTGAGAGGGGTTATATTGAGATGCAAGTGTTACTACGTTAGTTCTAACATAAAGTATATTGTTTGAAGAGACCGAGTACAAACTTAAATGTCGTTCTTTGTGGATAAGAGACCGAGGACAAACTTAAATGTCGTTCTTTGTGGATAACTGATACTATATATAGTAGTCACTATGACACTATCGACATTATCTGCCGGCTTTTGACTTTGTTCCTTGCTCGCAGAAATTGTTGTGTCGGGTGGCATGTCAATGCCCCAGATACTGTCCACCTTGGATCCAAGAACTATTCAAGTGGATAGGAGTAGATCTAACAGATTCTGATATTGAAGACATCAGATGCAGCCGGACGGTTTTCTCTATACCTTTCTATATTGCAGACAAGATTAAGTCAGACGAATGATATGTGCACGCGATTTGCTTGTTTCAGCATCTAATCTTCAATTAGTATTTAAGTTATTTTAATTTTCAAGTGTTAGATTATAATCACATGATATAACCATTGTCCCGCTGTACAATGTAGGTACGTAGCGGTTGTGTGGAAATATAGTTTTCTTCGTGTTTTACATATCAGAAGATATAGTTGTTTAAAGTTAAAAAGATCGTTCTTTTCACGTGTACTATTGAGTTAGAATTTAGTAACTTCTTCGCAATCCTCGTAACTCTGTTTTTGCAATTATAGTATTGGTGAATTCTTCGATCCCATCTTCAATGTCGAACGTAGTGACTAGTATTAGATGGCATCATATTATTTTTAATTTTTTTTTTTAAGAAAGATTTTCCGCAGTATTCTTGTTTAAATAAATATTAAAGAGCATGAAAAAAATGAACATCGAACTAAATAAATGCTCTGAATAAATCGAACTTTATTTTTTGTCCACTATGGATAGGAGTTATAATTCACACTGTGGGTGTGGTAACATGTGGTGTTGCCACATCAGCGGTGGAGTATGACGTGGCAACACTACATGTTGCCATCCTTACAGTGGGCAATTATAACTCGTCCACTATGCTCAGGAGATCAAATCCGGTGGAAAATCAAATCCGTTGAATAAAATATTCATGATTGAAACAAATTAAAGTATAGTGATTAAGGTGACACTAAAGTTTAATATTAACCATATTTTATTTCTTTCTTTAAATTTTTTGTTTACCCAAAAAAAAAAAAATTGAAGGCAAATGCACAAATAGCAAAATAATTAAATACAAATTCAAGGTTGTTAGTGCAATTTATCCTTATTAAATACAAATTCAAGTGTTTGTTGAGACGGTTCTCTGTATTTATATACAATATTTTACCTTATTATTTATTATAATGCGATCTAGCACCGTTTTAAGTGACCACACTCAATACGTGCAATTAAATGGTTACGTTGACTTTACATTTAACTAAATTTATCATTTAATGACATTTAATTGCCACCTAAACTCCAGCCGTGTTTAATAGCACCACTCTATTATTTAAGCGAAGTTATTAATTTATTTAACACTCATTTATTGAAGTTTTACTATAAATTAAAAATAGAGTAATGTTATTCATCCCCATTGGGGTTACAAACAAAATTTAGGTGACGTTAATGTGATATTAAATGATATGTAAAATTAAATAAGTTGTTTAATTTCACCTTTCATTTAACCTATCATTTAGAGTCACCTAAACTATGTTTGTAATCCCAATGTGAATGAATAACATTACTCTTAAAAAAATGCAATCTCGAGTGTCTCATTTATCCAATTCAAATCCGAGTAATCTCAGTCTAAGTGGCGTTAATGTGACATTGAATGATAGTTTATATTTTATACATATTTATTGAAATCATGACATCTTTTATATTTGATACTATTAATGTAACATTAGACATGAAGAATGAGAAAAACACTGATTCAACTCTTACTCTGAGATAAATAATTATTTAATTGTTAAATAACTTAGACATCTAAAATATGTAAAAATGTATAAACTGAAATCTGTTGTTCTGATCCGATAATTCGATAATGTGGGAAGATGTTTGAAGACAAAAGTATTTTAAGGATTTTTGTTTCCAAACTCAGACCGTGGATTTTTATTCTAGACGTTCATTTTAACTCAGATTTTAATAGATTTTAAATTTTGTTGTCGTCATCTCAGATTTTAATAGTTTTAAATAAAATTTGGATCCTCGCATTAAAATCTAATTGTTTTATTAAAGAATAATTAATGGAAGATTTGAATAAATTTTGAAGAATTTGAATCCTATAATTACACATACTTAACTAATTAAGAATTCTAGTTTGACCTCTTAAATATCCATGCCCA
>CAIGRR010177111.1:0-18727 GCA_903798365.1 Fraxinus sp. 1973-6204
GCCAGTATCTAAACAAGGACCTCAGAAGTGTTGAGAAAACATTTATATTCTGGATAGAGAAATATAATATATAAAAGAAGCAGAAATCTAGCAAATTGTTACCCCTAGTCGCAAAATTGCCAATGATATGCCAAAAGTTCCAAATTGCTCAAATAATATTCCCCTTTTTTTTCACCTCTTCATCCATATAACCTTTAAGCTGAAAGGGGAACAAAATCTTGATTTTCTTGTGCTTTAAAATATCATCACTTGCATAATTGTTACTTTCTGATAGCTCTTTTCGATGCCAATATCATTTTTTATTTTTTGGGTTTGTTCGTCACTGTCTCAGCATATTCTACTTCCTCCAAGTAATTCTATTCATCAGCAGTGTGATGAACAACAGTCTACGTGGCAGTGGGTCAGTGCCACAATGTCCAGTGAAGTGAGGGTGCATATTTTATTCCTGAGAAAATGCCGCTGTGACCCCACCACATGGGCTGCTGTTCATCACCACTGCTAATGAAAAGCAGTATTCATTTCCTCCACTATGATATAATATTAGTCCTAAACACATTTCTTGAAAAGCAACATGCAAATGACTGCAATTGTTTCGTAAATTTTGGTATCACTGTTAAACCATTAATCTGATAATTTCTTTCGTTATTGGGCTGGATAGAGGTAAAGAAGTGCATGATAAACTAAAATTACAGAGAGAGGCAAAAAGAAAAGGCAATGAAAACAGAGAAAATTATGAAGTAATGATTAAGAATATTGCTACCTTTCCTTCAAGTTCATCACCCGCCAGCTGATTAAGTGCATCTGCCTGAGATTCCATTGCCAAAACTGTCAGAAGAAAAACGACAACTTCTTTAGCCATTATACATCAGTGATCAGTCTACATCGATCAATTTACTTATGTAATCATTTAATTCACGAGATATAATGAGTGATGCTCGGTAATCAGATGCAAATTCCATTTCATCACCTAAAAAATTCAGAAGGGCGCAAGTAAACAAATTCAATGGGAGTACAAATAGTATTATTTTTCTGTGGAGGAGCCGGTGATAATGGTTTGAGCAATGATCAAGTCACTGCTTGAGCTTCTTAATTTAACTAGCCCAAAATGGAATTCTCAGGTCAAACTTGGGCTTGCAATCTATATAAGCTGATTCACTACATATATAATGTCTGGTGAGAGACGTCTGATTTTATGGTTCTCTTTCTCAAATTTTCTGACGTATTCCTAGGGAACCAAGGTCAAAAAGATTGAAAAGAAATCATTCACAACGACTGAAGAAGTCGTCCTTGAAGAGCAAAGATTAGTAACGATTTTTTTTATTTTTTTTTTCGAAAATCGCGTAGGTTTGGTCTTATACATATGAGAGGAAGGTACTCAACTAGTCACACAATATCCTCATTCTGCAACCTTCCATAGTCTAGGGCTGTCCTATCAGACATCCGGTTGTGAATTGTGATCCCTATACTAATAGAACTTGAAATCGGCTCTAGTACAGTCCATCACACCTTAGGCCCATTTGGGAACATACTGATAGACCTCCTGTCATATACACTTATTCTAGAAGGGCTCAGAAGCAGGCTGGACATGCTGCCAGCAGTTAGGGAAGCAGTTGGGAGTCAGTTAGAAAAATACTGAATTCTGTTAGTAGTAGCCTTATAAATAAGTGTAGAAGAGAGGGGATTAGGAGGCAAAAAAATTGAGTAGAGAAAGAGTCTCGTAGCTATTTTCTTATCTGTATTTCCTTGAAGTTTCAATCAAAAGCTCCATTTTAAGTTCTGTTCTTCTTTCTTGAATCAGAGTCCTATCACATACATGGATGATTTGGACAATTGACTTAAAAAATAAATCAAAATTGAGGCTTCTAATTCAGCTAGCCAAAATTAAATTCACAAGTTAAACTTCAGTCATTACTGATATATGTATGTTGCCTCATCCCAAAACTAATCTCAAATGTGATTTCACAAATATAGGAATGCATCTTGTATCAAATAAATCCTCTAGTGCCCCCACGATGACAGATCAAATAATGAGTTTAGAGATGACCCAAGGCAAACCGAGCCACCTCATTAGTACCAACATATCTAGGACTCATCTTCTCAGGCTCATTTAAGTGTTTTGGCTAGCACATGAATTCTAGCTAGCCCAAATCCATGGTATAATGCTAGAATTCTCACCCAAAAAGAATGTGGACGCAGGCAGGGAGGAATTAAAATTATCATGGCGTTTTTTAAGCTTGACTTGATTGACTAAGAAAATAAATTCAAATTTTATAGAATGAAACTTCACGTGGATCAAACAATATAGAACAGTTCAAACTACATGAAAAAAATGTTGACATATTTTATTTGCATAGAGATGAGCCAAATATTGAAATTGCAGCCAACAAGAGCCTATATGTCAGACTGGGTATGATCTTCAAAGAAACCAGAAATTTAAATCAAGTTGGGATTCTTGAGTTATAGCGAATGCGAGAAAAGAATAACACAACTCCAACTCATTGAAGCTCCCAAGGCATTCGGTTTTACAAGACATGGTATAGATGAAGTCATTGAAGTGTGATATCTATGGATAATATCTTAACATAATTTAATTTTAAACATTATGAAATACTAACAACATAATTTTCTTGAATAAGTAGTGCTACTGAAGGATTACAGGCATCGTATTCACATACATGTCAACTGCAATTAAGAGTAAGCTCAACTTCCTCTCTACGAGTAGTAGTACAAAAACAGCATGCACACTTTAGGAAGCAGAAGAGCAAGTAAAAATCTAAATGATAAGAATGAAAAGGGAGCATGTAACCTTTTTCCTCCATCTTTTCAAAAGTTGACAGAGCACTGCTTGTATTTACATTCCCCAACATTTCACTTACTTTGGTTGCTGTCCTGAAGAAAAAGTGACCACATGGCTACTAAGAAACATAAATTAATGTGAAAATTTGACAAACAACTAAGGTTAGGGACATACTTAGCAGACTGAGCACGTGCTTTTAGAGTATCTTTTCTGGACTTAGCTTCCCGTATTTTGCTTTCTAAAAGCTGCCAAATGATAATATATAGATCTAAAATAATTAGCAAAAACTTTCTACCTTCAGTGTTACTACAATAGAAACATTCATTAGACGGCCAATACAGATATGTACGCAGCAAAACTAGTATTAAATTCTAATTGCTTTCAAAGAACAGAATCAAAATAAGAAAATATAGCGGAAGACAAACAGAGAAAGTATAGCAGCACACCCGTGTATTTGAGACAAGGTTATCGACTACACCCTTCTGCTGATCAAGTTGAGCCTTTAAAGAATTTGCATTGTCCTGTAAATTTGTGAAAAGCATGGTAGACTGATTAACAACACGATTCAACACCCACTTTAATGCTGCGAAAAGCATGGTAGACTGATTAACAACACGACTCAACACCCACTTTACTGCTGCCAAACGATTTTATTATTTATCCTTCCAGAGAAAATGCAATGTACTATTGAACCACACAATGCAATAAAAAGATGAAACTCTTGAAAAGCAGAAACTTTTTTCTTGCAGGATTGGAAGGAGAAGTCAGTCTCAAAATACTGCATATTAATTACTCAGCCATGCTCCAGTCATCTCAGCAGATCTCCTTCAACCATGTTGCTAAGTTTAAAAAAAATGATTAGTGAATAAACCATTGTTGGGATCCTAAAGAAATCTGCCTACTGATAAAGGTAGCTTTACCCCCACAAAATCAAACCAAAGATCAGTATTTATTTCAAAAAGGAACCCCTCCATCAACCAAAATTCAACTATACTAGCTACACCCATGAAAGTTTGGCATGGACACTTTTAGAGGTACTCTTAATACACTATATGTCTACAGAAAATTTATCAGGCATCTATGCCTATGTTTGACTGATATTTATAAACTGTTTATAAGCATTCAAGCCACTTTTTATTTACTTATTTCAAGAGACCAACACGTACTACTCCCTTAACCACAACTCATTTCTATCTATTTATAGCTAAACCGTTTATAAACATTTCCCAAACATGCTTTATATTTGGAATTCTTTTGAAGGTACTTAATCATGCCTTACTAGATTTTTTAGAATGGATGAGAATCTCACATTATATGTACTCTCACTCTAAAAAAGAATGAGATGAGATTATCAATCAACTTGCAAGTAAAATTGTATTAATTATTGGATAAGGATTCCCTCGTTCCAGTTATCCAAGATCCATAAACTAGTTCATGCATCTATACAAAAAAAATAAAAAAAATCATCCTTTCAAGGGTCAGCTGCATTATTTATCTATTCTCCATTGAGCTTTACTTAGGGATAAGGATCATTAGCCCAGTTCATTTCACGGTTTCCAACTTCAGAAAGCAATAATCAATGATCAATGTGTGTGTGTGTGTGTGTGTGTGTGTGTATAATTAACAGTGTGTATCACCGTATCTTTTTGAGGTCTTTGCAACAACTCATATCATTAGCTAACATAATCCGACGTTAGATACCAACTCCCTTGCAAATACAATATGATGCAGCTTACAAAAGGTTTCTGATATATATATGTCCTTGGAAACTCTAATAACTGTTTTTTGAGCCACAATATTTCCTTTTTTTTTCCTAAGTTCCTTACCGCATAAGACTTTCTACGTTTAAGAGCTTCACGAGCAAGATCCTCTTCACCTTTTCCAAGAGCAAGTTGTGCTTTACGATACCTACGATCAAACTGAAGGATAAAAATGTGGCTTCTTTATAACAAAATGAGTTCAATGAGGAATTCCTGGGAATTTACCACTCTTCAGAAGCTAGTTGTGCAGCTTTGTATCTGTTCTCCAATTGCTTCTGTGAAGCCAAAACCTACAAGAAAGAAGAATGCTGAAATTTTCACTTCCTTTCCCCCAATATGTTGACTCCTTACAAACTGCTAGATTTAGTATTTTTCTCATTTCAATAAAAAATAAACGGAGAAAGTGTAATCTTGGTTAAGCACATACAGGAATTAGTTTTTACCCTGAAATAAAAGGGAAAAGGAAAAACAAGAGTTTATAAGGGAATATACTTGCGCTGTAGCTTGACGCATCTTGATCAAATCATCGTTCATCTCATTCACAGTATGTTCCAGAATCTTCTCTGGATCTTCAAAGGAGCTTATTACAGCATTTGCATATGACTACACATGAAATAGATAATATAGAGTCAATAACATTTCAATGATTTCTGACTGAAGTGAACAGTCCTCACAAGAATGGTAAGAATGCCAAACGACCTTGACAACTCTTGCAAATCGATCAAAAAGGTTCATCTGAGCACCGAGGGCACCCCCACCTTGACTATAACATCTCGATCTACTTGAATAAGATAGCTGTATTCCTGAAACTTTTGAAGTCCCCACTACAAAAGAGAAAAATGAATTGTAGTTTAAGCATTTAACATAAATATAGGGGAATAAAACAACTAGAAAGCAAAATTAAGAACAAAAATGATAGCAACAATTAGAGAATGTATTTCAAACATAGTCCATAAAGAAACATCTGAGCTTACCAAGAACAACCCATTTGCCTAAGGAAACTAGGCAATCCAACATGCAAAAAAAATATAAACTTTCAGTACAGTTCAACACTAATGAGTAAGAATTGGTGTAAAATAATTGAATTATTAGTTAGGCAAATGAACCCATCAACCTAACTACTCAAGCTCAACTCAACAAAATTTATCTCATAATTATGAGGGACTGGACATGGACCATCTTCTTCGTCACCACTCTATTGAGTAATACATAAATGAACACGTTTTAAATTAACTTTAAAGTTTGTTCCACGATTTGAACTATGATTGTGCAGCCCATTGCCATTATATAATTGCATCTAGAGCTTTTACTCCGTCACCAATAAGCATAGAAATAAAGAGCATGGTTCGTGACTATTAAGGCTTGGAATTTCATCTTAAAAGGTCAATCTTATTAAGAGGAGTAGCTCAAACATTTCTAAGTATGTTTTCATTTTTATTTAATGTGAGATTTTATCCCTTAACATGTCATCTCAAGATGGTGGCTCCTTAGAGTAAACCAATCTTGAAATCCACATGCTCATTTTCTTAGCCTTAATAGGATCGAATCGCTCATTAGATTTAATGGACTCTGATACTATATTAACACTTTGAGTTCCATCTTAAAAGGTCAACCTTATTAAGAGGAGTAGTCCAAACCCTTATAAGTTGGTCTATGTTTTTACTTTTATTCGATGTGAGATTTTATCTCTTAACAATCAAAAAATGACATAAATTCAATATGTTATGTGTTAGCCTCAAAAAGTTCACTTCAGTGCATTTCAAGCTCGAACAATAACAATACATCTTAATGCACTATAATTGGGCTTTTATCTGGATCTTCCTCAGAAGCAATCCTAGATCTGTTCCTTTTGAAACCCTGTTTTTCAGCATGTAATATTCAATATTATATGCACATTTTAGCCACTTTCTAAGTGCAGATTCAAGACCAGTATAGTGCACCAAAAATCTTTTCAGTATTGAGATATCTAAAAGGAACAAAAAACCATTACTGCCATGATTAGGACTCCTCCAAAACTAAGCAGAGGACATTCTCCCAGTATCGCGAACAAAAGGAAAAGTGTTGAACTCCTCCAAAACTAAGCAGTGGACATTCTCCCAGTTTCGCAAACAAAAGGAAAAGTGTCAGGCTTATTTTAAGGATTCAGTCCGCAATGAGGCTGATTTGACATTACAGGCAGGGGAATAACTACTTTCACCATAAACTAAAAAGCTCTCGTGTGATATCAGCTAGAGCCTTCAAGCAGAACCTAAATGCAGGCTTTCATTTTGACTCATTTATAATATTTAAAGTAATCAACTATAAATCTCCTTCTAGTATCGTATCAATACGAGGGTGAATCACAACCCAAAGAACACAAAGTTGCTATTACTAAAACTAAACTTTTTCAGTTGGTATCAATGGTATAAGGTGTCATCGGAACAAATAATGGGGTTGGACTGATGACAAAANAATCAACTATAAATCTCCTTCTAGTATCGTATCAATACGAGGGTGAATCACAACCCAAAGAACACAAAGTTGCTATTACTAAAACTAAACTTTTTCAGTTGGTATCAATGGTATAAGGTGTCATCGGAACAAATAATGGGGTTGGACTGATGACAAAAGAACATGGGAGATCTTATGGTGTAAATTTAAGCAATTCAGTTTCATTTCAATGGGTTTACGAACTAAGCAACAAAGTTCAATTACGTTTTCAGTCTCAAATCTATCTACCACCCTTCAAACATCATTAATCCTGGACAATGTCAGCAGTCAACTATTTCAAAGCACTGCAAAAACAGCACTACTGCCATAACAAATTCATTATGTTACCAAGTTCCTACATCACATTAAAAATCCAGTCTTCATATAAAAAAGAATCGAATCTGGTAAAAGAAATAACCTTAGCACGGTAAACCATGTAAGCAAAATCGGAGCCACGTTTCAGAGGGAAATAACAGTGACAAGGAGTACTTTGTGGTTAAAAAGAGTACCCTTGCTGTGGCATTACCGATTTCACACCTCTTAAGTATCAAGATTGCAAATTGACAGAGACTCGTTATTGTAAATGGTGAAAAATGAGAAGTGTCTGCTCCTATTACATAATTAACAGAAAAACACGAACTAATACAGCATTGAGTAGTAGTAAGAACAAGAATTACCTCCATTACCAAAGAAAGATGGTCCCAAAACTTGTGTCATCACGATAATCACCCCTCTATTGCTTGAAGAAGCAGAAGTAATCACTGTAGAAGAAGAAGACGTCATGCTTATCCATGTTATTGGCCCTCTTACTGCCATTGTTATTGTTTCTTGAGTTTATTCAGGCTATGCTATCTATATTTGGGGCTGGAGTTTTGATGGAAAAAGAAAAAAGAATCTTGGTTCTTTGGGGTGAAATTACTGTTGAGGAAATACTTCAAGAGTTGGATCATGAATCATGATTATAAATATTGAACCTCTACTTTTTATTTATAAAATGATTAATAAGATGAATAAGTACTATTTATTTATTCATTAATTATTTTTATTTTTTAAAAAATTTAAATTATTTATAAACAGATTTCAAACATATTTTCAATGATTCACTAGCTTTTGTATTTGTTTTTCTTAGATTGTTTGCTTTTTTTCTCCTTTTCTTAGTTGTTATTGTAGTTTATAGGGACAGAATGAAGAAGATAAGGTTGTAGTTTTAAATTGCTTTTATTTTCTTTAGCAGTATACCTTTTACGTTTTAGTTGACTCCGAGGATTTGGGAGTTTGGATGATGGGATGGTAAATTACAGGTAGGTCCCCATTTTATTGGAAAGCTAACAAGTAGGTCCACAACCTATTATTCTGACGACAACTTCTTTCAATCTTCTGTATTATAGTACTTGAATCACAATTTTACAATAGTAATTATATTCTCAACATTGTTGTCGTTTGTTGTGTCACATTTTAATTGTATTAAAAGTTCAAAATATCATTGTCCATATGTCCCAACATTTTTTCATCATATTTTTATCAACATTTTTTCTTCATATTTTTATCATCAGCATTATATAATTAGCAGACATTCACAAATGAATTACCTACTATAATATTTTAGAAAATTGGAAAGCAATATTTGAATGTTATTTCAAAGACCTCAAGTGATATTATTATGAGAGTAAATATACGTAGTACTCTTTTTTTGACCGAGATTGTCTCGTTGGTTTCGAACAGTCTTTTAATGAAGATGCATTCGACAGCCTTATGTACATTTTCTCCACTAACGTTTTTCCCACAATTTTTTCCGGTAAAATTATAGTGATGCATTTTCTTTGTATAATAGACATCCAAGAGGAAATATCATAAATATTAATATACATTAAGTGGATGTCCATAACTATATAAGTTATAAATATTATAAAAATACAACATTGATGTAAAATAATTAGGGATATGCTACTTTTACACCTGGGTGTCAATCTCGATGTACAAATAGCATTTCCCAAATAACTATATGGACATTGATGTTACGAATTAAAAAAATCATAATTTTATACCAGAAGAATAATAATATTGAAATAAGAAATAAAGACATAAAAGAACATGCAAAATTTATAAAAACTTACTCAATGTAAGATTACATTCTCATCCATCACAGTAATTCACTATGATGAGAAGAAATAAAAAAATAAAAAGGCACACCCTATTTTCTCTAACATTTCTCTATTTTTCATGATACAAAATCCTCTTTATTTATTAGAAAAATTAGGACAAAATCAAAATTACAAGTGCAAAGGTCAATCACCATATGGACTCTGTACAACGACAGTAATTAGACTCCACAACTTAACATCTCACTTGAATATTAATCTAATATCAACCAATTTTATTTGGTTACCTTAATTATGCAAGTATGAGTTTTGTGTTTTTCTTACTTGCATGTTGATTGGATATCAAGGTGGAGATTTGTAGGGTTTTGATACCAAATAAATTCGAGCGATGATTGAAAACAAATGTCAAATAATTTATCAACACAATAGACAAGGCTCGACTAAGAAACGAGAAACTTTTGAAGGGCCCAAGTAGTAGTTGCATTTGTTGAGTTGGATTTGTTGTTTTGGATAAAGTTGGCCTATTTAAGTCACAGTCCATTTAAAGAGGGTTGTTGGGCTTTATTGGGTGAAGAGTATTTGGTCCAATCGATTGACTTGACTAAATGACTATATATCTAAATTTTCATTCATGCATGTGTCATGTGGTGTGTGTATTGTGCAAGAGAATGGAGAGAAAACCATGGAGGGAGGCAGCGAAGTGTGGAGAGGTTCAACCTTTGTCTTATACTTCTCCTTCCTACCTTTGTGGCTTGCAAATATTACCACCACCTTTCTTCTTTGTGGGTGAAGATTGAGGTAGCCAAAGTGTTGGTTTGGTTTAGGTCAAACTTGTTGATTGGTGTTCGTCTGGTTGGTTTTTCTATGCCCGAATCAATACCTCTCGAAGATTCTGCACAACAATAGAGATGCAATGTTCACGAGGTGGCTGCGAATAAGTCACATGTCTTTTTGCAGATGATTCCATCATGTTTCTTCGTAATAGAAATTGAGATTGTGAGGCTCCCTCCCTCCCTTTATCACAAATGTTCCCGATTCGGACAGATATTCAAACAGTGTGGCATTGAAAATCTAGACAATCTTGGTACATACTTAGGACAACCTTTGATGGTGGGTCAGAATAAATATCAAACATTTACATCTATAAAAGAGAAGATATGAAAAAGGTTAAAGGGTGGCTTCATCGATTGTTTTCATCATGAGTTTATTAAGATTAGCAGCATCTTTATACCGTGATATCATTCTCTTACGATCATATTCTAGTGGGAAGGCAGAGTTGATTGGCGAAAAATTGCTTGCTGAAATAGTTAAGATAAGACCTCTTGACTTCCTGGGCGAAATAAAGTGGCTTATGCTATTTTGGTGAACCTGCAAAAAGAGAATGGGGCTTTCTCCCCCGTTTTACCTCTAGCGCTTATATTAGTGATTTTTCTTTTCGTAGATGAATGATTCAAAGACAAGAAAGAGAATGCTAGAAAAAGTGTTTGGAAAAAAAGAAGATCCCCATACCTGGCATGCATGTGAAGTATTTATAGACACCTGGTGCTATGTAACCGCTAAGAGGTTATCGTCTACATGTCCAATACAACACACCCACACACTATGCAGTTTTCATCCACATGCTAAATACTTAATCTCCACCTACAAATCGGGTAATGGAATCAGTGATAACCGTCAAATGGTTTTCAATCAATTTAAAGTATGTCCAAGCGATTAAGATAGTAGTGGTCTGTCTACCATAAATGTAGTCAAGCAAGTATAGCGACATCAGGCTAGCTTAGAAAGTCGAGCTAGCATGGTGGTAGACATGCTATTGTCTTCAATTGATCGGCCTTTGTGATCTACAATTTATACCATATAGCTTCACTAGTCCCTCTACCTCTTGTCGATAGCTATCGTTAAGAGATAGCATCTTTACTCATATACGTTGCAAGGTTTTTTTAATGTTATTGATGGGGCGTAAATAGTTAGATTGTGTCAAATGGCAAATGATTACCGACTCGATTGCCCTTTACGCTGGTTAACCAACAAGTAGGTCAATTTATGGGCTTGGGCTTTTGGCAACCCAAAAAATTTTCTTTATGAAGGGAGGAAAGTCTCATTTTTCTTTACATCTTCTCCTTCTTACAAACCCCAAGCACTTCTTCCACCTTCTTCATCCCCAAGGTAATTTTCTCTTCCACTCTCATTTTTCTTGAAACTCCATTAGTTTGTTGTTAATTTCCACTGCACAAAGTTATTTAATCCTCGTTATCATCTTCTAACCAAAAAAATCCAAAATCACTTTCTTACACATCAGTAGGGGCAAGAGCAAATTTGAAAGTGAAAGTAGAGGTGGGAGGGCCAACCAATACGGGATTAGATCTTCACAAGATTGCTTTGTACAAAGATTTTTTTATAGAGGTTTGAGATTTTTCTTCATTGTTTCTTTGTCTCAATCTTCAACGAATTCCATCTTGTTCCCAATCAGATAAATCCCAATGTGTAGAGGAAACTTCTTATACCTTTGTCTTAGTGAAAAAATTATGTCCTTCATTGACCTATTTAGGTGTGTTTGAATTGCACAATCTACCCCAATATAAAGCATTTGTCTACTTCACTACTGGGGTTCCTCTTCATATTCCAAAGTATAGAAATTCTAATAGTGGGTGAAAGTTTTGGTTCTTCTTCATCCGACCTTCCGAAGGCTAATTTCCATTCAATACTTATTGGAAACTCCCACAAATTCACCTTTTCAATAGTCATGTTGAGCCTACTCCCCTCATGAATTCTCAAATTCAATAGCTGACTTACCTACCACCTTTTGCACCCCTTTTAACTCAAGTTTTAACAATGAGAGAGATGGTGATGTTGGGGGATCGATCGACCTATTGGTAGGCCCTTATTTATTGCTCTTAATTTCATATTGTACGTATCTTCAATTATTATTATTTGTACATGATAAGCTTTATTGTGTGTATGCAGGTATGGACTTCGACTTAGAAGAAGTTTTGAGCTTGTTGTCTGAGCCAAAAAGTGATGAGGGGTTGTCTCATACTTCCTAAAAAAAAAGCTGTGGGCGAGGGAAAAGAAAAGTGTACTGACGGAGATCTCCACAGCCATTGGATTGGCCTATGGGAGTCGTCCCGCCGCCTGAAGTTGAAGAGGGCGGCTCGAGTCGTGATGAGGTTAGGCTTGAGAGGAAAGGTTCTCCACTCCTAGATCTTAGATTTTCTCTAACTCAAGATGAATGGGAAGTTGATATGATTGATGCTTCCATCATGCTAGAACTTTGGCTAGGCGCATAGTGGATGATGTAGAGAGGGTCCTAGTAGTCTACAACAGAAGGTTTTTTTTCTTGCTCTGCTTCTTCATTTTTTCTTATATTCACATCTTTGAGTTTTCCTGACAATTATACTTTACTTTCCTATTTGCCTAACGGGTTTTGACTCTACAAGCTTCACTTGTTAGGGCAAGTTGCCTTCTAATGACAGAGTTGAAAGCTCTCAATGAGGATAAGAACACGAAGTGAGCAACTTCAAGAAGAAAAATTCAACCTCGAAGAAGTATCTCGATGCTGTTGAGGCTAGCAATAAGGAAATAAAGTCCCGAATCAGTGAGCATGAGTCCCAAGTTAGTGAACAGAAAAAGGAGATTGATACTCTAATTGATAAAGTAGATCGATACAAGGCTTCTTCGAAATATGTTAATGACATGAATGCACACGGGGCAAAAATGATGGCTACCTATATCGCTTTTAATAAGGAATGGATAGCATCTGAACATCCGTCTATCGATCCTTTTGACTCGACCAATTTCTATCACAACGTAGAGAGAAGGAAAAAATAGTTAAGCAGACTAAGACACATGGATATACATGCGCACCAGAAAATGGAGTGGAGGGACCTCACACCCCAAGTGACTTAGTTTTTCATTATTTAGTTGCATTTTTCATTGTTATTTCTTTTTGTCATTCGACTACTTAGTATCTTTTTTTAGTCCGTGATGTGGACTGCATATCATATTTTCCATCTATTGTCGTTGATTTCTTTTTCAGAAAATGATTATAGTTTGACATGCGTTAGATTTTCTTCCCATTTTTCTTTTTACTTGGCTAGGCGAACCATCACATTAGCATATTAAAACTACACACCAAATGTATAGAAGGTAGGCCCTCTATTCTCGCTCAACTCTTCTTGCTTGACGACGTAATAGTAAATGGGTGCAGCGGTCGATGAGCGCGAGGACGGCTTCATAGCTACTGACGGTGGCGGTCGATCGCTATGCGGTCAACTTACGTGCGTCGATCACTATGCAATAGACGTAATTTCGAGTTTGGATAGCTAAACTTGGTTTCCCAATTTTAATTGATGATAATTGATCTAACCAATTTTTGGTTTATTGTTCGTTGACTGGTGTTTTAAATACTTTTAAAATGTAGAGCGTGAGGTCTAATATTCTTGGGATTTAACCATGTTTTTTTTTAAAACTTACCATTAAACCGTAGAGCGATTTCGAGCTAACCAATTTTTTGGCCTTACCATCAAGCAACTTTGAAGTGTACAATGCGAGGTATAGTAATTTTGGGCCATAACCATTTTTTTTAATTTTGAAAGCTCATCACAAGACTGTAGAACAATTTCGAGCTAATCAATTTTTGGTTTTAATACTCACCGCTATCACGTCGAGCAACCTTGAAGTGTGGAACGCAAGGTCCAGTAATTTTTGGCCTTAACCATTTTTGTGTTTTGAAAGCTCACCACTAGATCGTAGAGCGATTTTGAGCTAACCAATTTTTTTGTTTTGTTGCTCACTGCTAATCGTAGAACAACCTTGAAGTGTTGGGAGAAGTCTGAGCCCTTGTTTCAATCAATTATAAATCAAAGTCTCGCATTGACATGTAACTTGCCTGGATTTAGGGACTCAATAGGTGCATCAAGACGTCCTAACTAGGTCGGTCCTTTTTTAGTACCCTTATCATCTATCGCCATCTAAGCTTTCCTCTAAATAGTACGAATAATTACAATAGGGCATGCTTACAGCAAGCATTACATTAGGAAAATTGATAAAACATCCTAACTATATTTACAAGACACATCATATAATTTTAACTTCATACTTGACGACCTATTTATGATATGTTTGAGATGTTCGACATTCTATAGCCCAGTGGTTTTCCTTCCAAGTCTTTGAGGCAGTAGGCTTCTCTTCCAAGGCTACGAATCACCTCGTATGGTCATTCTTAATTTGGCCGAGCTTAGGTAGAGGGTGCTTTGTTGCTGCTGTATCCTTTAGTTCGAGATCTCCTAGCTGAGAAACCCTTGATCTCACCCTTCGATTAAAGAATTCAACGGCCTTTCACTTATAAGTCGCCATCTTCACGGTTGTCTTCTCTCTCATCCCCTCAAGTAGGTCAAGTTCTACGCTGTTATCCGTGATGTCGAGCTGCTTGAATTTTATTCTGTCAATTTCATTTAGGATTTCTACAGGGACAACTGTTTCCATTCCGAAAGACAGCTTGAAAAGTGTTCTTCATGGTACTTCCATTGGGGTCGTGTGATATGCCTATAGTACGTTAGGCAATTCGTCTACCCAAAGCTTCTTCTCTTTTCCAATTTAGTCTTTAAATCCCACAATATCGTTCGATTTGTTACTTCCGCCTACCCATTCAACTGAGGGTGAGCAACGGAAGTAAGTATGTGATCTATGTGATAGCTTACACAGAAAGCTTTGAAGCTGTGGTTGTCAAATTGTTTGCCATTATTGGTAATGATGATTCTTGGTATGCCAAACCTACATATAATATTCTTACACGTGAAACTCTGCACCTTAGTTGTCGTGATTGTGGCCAATGGTTCTACCTCCACCCACTTGGTAAACTAATCAATGGCGACTAGTAAGAATTTACTCTGCCCTTTAGCCACAGGCAAAGGCCCCAAAATATCATTTTCTCATTGAAAAAAAGGACATAGCCCGAAGATGGATGACTATTGCTTGGCTAGAATATAATTAAATTCTCATGGCGTTAACATGCATCACACTTTCTTACCAACTTTTTGGCCTCCTCCTTCATAGTAGGTCAATAGTACCCCGTCCTAGAGCTTTGAATGCGAGGGTAGCCGTTCTTTGATGATTCCTGTAAATTCCTGCATATACTTCGAATAACACTTTATTTGCCTTAGTTGGGTGCATGCACTTCAAGTATGGCACAGCGAAACCTCGTTTATAATGTTGTCCATCGATAATAGTGAACGGGCTGCTCGAACTCTCAACCTCCTCGCCTCAGAAACATCTTTTGGCAATTTATCCTCTACAAGATAGTCGATCAATGGGTCCACCAACTTTTCTCATGCTCTATGTCTACAATGTCGATCATATGTAGAATGCTTCGCTATCGCAGGACTTGTACATTTTTCGTGCTAGGAAAATTCTTCGGGGTTTAAGGATGCAAGCTTAAGTAAATCATCTGATCGCTCATTGTCTCTGCGAGGAACATTAGTTATCTTGAAACTTGTAATATTTCTTTGCAAGTAATTAACTTTCATCAAATAGGCCGCCATTTTTGCTTCGAATTCTCCTATCACCAACGCAACTATCAACTAAGAGTCACTGGCTTAGCCTCTGGTGAAATGCCAAGGTGATGTTTTATGAGCGATTGATGGGCTGATCCTCTGAATATCACTTGGACTCCAGGCGAAGATATCTAAGTTACCAGACAAGCACTTCACCAATTTCTCATTTTCATCTAACTTCAAATTTGACCATACTAAATTCACGTCCTCCTACCACCGAAATTTTGTCTGTTATGTCAAGGGCTCAATTTGTCTCCTTGGAAGCTCAAGATCCAACATCATGACTGGTAAAGCACCCTTCGCTTGTATACTATCAACATAGCACTTCCTCGAGAAATGTTGATCGCCCCTTACACACCCAATCCCTCGACTGGTTGGGAATTTCATAACTAGTGGTAAGTTGAAGAAACAGCACCAATGGCATTTAGCAGAGGTAGATCATAAATATCATTGTATGCCATGGGAGTATTAACAACCGAAAAGCTTGCCATGATCACCACGCTTGTAAGGTATGTGCCTAATGTCACGGGAAGTTCTACAATTCCTTTTAGTATAACAATGGATCCTCTGAATCCTTAGAGCGGGGTGGACACAGATTTTAACATTTTTAGAGAAACTTTCAACCCCATAAATGCTTCCCAAGTAAGAATATTTGATGCGCTACTGCCATCGACCAACATCCTCTTGACGTCGAAATTCGCTATATCATCGACGACCACCAAGGCATCGTCATTAGGGGTTGCCACGCAGATTAAATCTTCCTCACTAAAAGTGATGTTATGATTGAATCTTGTCTTCTTCTGAATGGAACAAACCCCAACAGAGCGAGCATAACTCTTTCTAGCCAAATTAGAATCTCCACCTACTACTATCCCTCCAGTAATCACATTTATAATACCAGCCCTAGGTGGGGACAGTCATCAACTCTCTGCTTGCTTCGATCATTTTTCACATACTTAGTCAGAAGCCCACGTTTCAAGATGCGATTGATCTCCCTCTTCAAATGGAAACATTTTTCTGTGTTGTGCCCATGGTCTCTATAGAAATGACAATACTTACTCTTATCTCTCTTGCTAGCAGAAGTTGTCATCAATTTTGGCTAGTTGTGCTCTTTCATATATCGTATTTACATCAATACGTTAGCACGTAGAGTGTTCAAAGGAGTGAAGGCTTTAAGTTATTCCCTCCTCTACCTAGTCTATCGATTTTATGCATATCCCCTATTCATATGCTCATTTTTTGACTTGTTTTTATCGGAGACTTTTTGCTCATTGTGTGATTTTCGCTTGTGAGTTTCTAGGTCTCATCATTCTCGAAGATCTTTTGTGACCCCCTCCACTTCATCTGCATCTACATATTTGCTCCCTTCTTCAACAAGTTATGCGTCGACTCCGGGGGGTTTTAGAAAGCGCCATCTTAAATGCCCGGCTCCTAGTGCCATTCATTAACATGGTCACCACGGCAGACATTTGAAAGTCCTTTATGCCAAGTGTAGCCCTACTAAACCTGGCCAAGTACTCTATGTAATGGCTCATCTTTCTCCTAGACAACCTACATCAACCTAATGGTCGTCTTCCTCTTTCTCTTACTACTCAAGAAATATGTCACAAAACTCTTAGAGAGCTCATCAAAATTTTTAATAGACTGGGGTGTCGGGTTGCTACCCAATCTCTAGCCTTTCTCCTTAGCATCTGCAAAAATGATCGACATGTCACTACATCCAGGGCCGTATACAATCTCATCAAATGAACGAAAGTTCGCAAGTGATCGATCTGATCCGTGACTACATCATATGCCTATATCATCAGTTGTTTGAAACCTTTTGCTAGATGGACTGCCATGATTTTTGAAGCGAAGGGATCTTCCTCCAAGACCATTTGTCTGCGCCTATCCTTCATCCTTGAAAATGCATCATCAATATTTTGGGTCATCATTTCCTCCATCTTGCGTTCCAAGTGTAGATTGGACGTGGTAACTGCGGATGTATACTTCATAGGACCCTTGGTTTGCAATCGTTTCCTAAATAATGGGGCAAACGTTTGAGGGCGGTTGTCCATGTGTATCATGTGGTAGGACTTCTGTGTCTGACTTTGCAAAAGAGTCATCATGGAAGCCAATTGGTCTCCAGTATGCTAATTGGTTGAGTTACATATTGAGGCTAAGGCGTCGAATCATGACCCCAGTGACGAACTCCGACTCCGACTCCGTCGTATTTCTTACCAAACGCATGTCGCTCATAATTCGCCTTTTCGACATAGCTTATATGTTCAAAAGAATTCCCCTAGACGGCGACATGAAATATTTAGGATAAGACCTTCTGACTTCCTAGGGAAAATGAAGTTTCTGCTACTTCGGTGAACCTATAAAAAGTAGTTAGGGCTTTCTCATCCGTTTTACTTCCGGGGTGTGTAATAGCGATTTTTTCATCGATGATTTATTTAAAGAAAAGCGAGAGAATGCAAGAAAAAGTGTTGGAAATAAAAAAGTTCTTCATACCTAACACGCCTATGAAGTATTTATAAACACGTGGTGCTATATAACCGTTAAACTGTTATCGTCCACGTGTCCAATACAACACACCCACTCGATGGTTTTCATCTACATGCTTAGTTAACCTCCACCTACAAATTGGGTAATGGAATCAGCGATAACCGTTAAACGATTTTCAATCATTTAAAATATGTCACGATAGTTGGGGTAGTAGTGGTCTATCTATCATAATGATAGTCAAGCAAGCATAGCGACAATCAGGCTATTATAGATAGTCGAGCTAGCATAACAGTAGTCAAGCTAGCATGGCGACAGTCAAACTATTGTCTTCAATTGATCGACCATCGCAATCCACAATTTATATCATATATCATCACTTAGGTTTATTAGAACCAATTATGCATGGCCAAATGTATCGAGGGAATTGGATTTCGTGACTTGCGAAGCTTTAATAAAGCATTGTTGCGAAACAAGCATGGCGGTTGATGTCAAACAGTAAGCGATTGTTCATGTTCACGAGTCAGCCCTTCTCGCTTTGTTCTTGATGCGGCATAACCGGTC
>CAIGRR010177118.1:0-12747 GCA_903798365.1 Fraxinus sp. 1973-6204
CCAATCAGGGCTATGATAGATACCGGTGCTACCCAAAACTACCTTGCAAGTTCTGAAGTAGAGCGGCTCGTACTTGTTCGGGAAAATGGTAAAGGGAAGGTCAAAACAATCAACTCCGCTGCTCAACAATAGTGGGAGTAGCGAAATTTGTGTCAATCAAAGTAGGTCATTTCGAAGGAAGGACGAATTTGTCGGCAGTTCAGATGGATGATTTCAAGCTCATTCTCGGATTGAAATTTCTTCTGAATACAAAGACAGTAGTGTTGCCATATTCCGACTCGTTAATGATGATGGTAAACTATGTATCATCCCCACACAAGCTGGGAAAATAGGCGAGAAGAGTATCTCGGTCATGTAGTTTTGTAAGGGTTCAAAAGGAATGAACCCTCATTTTTGTGCACTATTCGATTAGAGGAGATGGAAGAGACGACTGGTCCTATTCCAAACTCGTCAGAAGGCTTGCTAAGGAATTTGAGGATATCATGCCGGAGGAGTTACCTGAGAAATTGCCACCAAGGAAGGCAATTGATCATGAGATTGAACTTATTCCAGGTGACAAGCCTCCCGCCAGGGCACCTTATCGTATATCTCAGTCGGAGCTTGAAGAGTTTAGAAAATAGTTGGGAGAAATGTTGAAAAGTGGGATTATCGTGCCAGCGAAGTCACCACTCCTCCTGTGTTATTTCCAAAAAAGGCCGATGGTTCTCTTAGAATGTGCTGCAACTATCGAGCCTTAATTAGATCACTGTAGAGAATAGTTTCCTATTCTACTAGTCGACGATTTCTTCGATTGACTGAGTCGGGCTAGGTACTATATAAAGATTGATCTCAAATTCGAATACTAGCAAGTTCGGATCAAGGAGGGAGACAAAGCAAAAAACGACGGTGGTAGACCGTCTATCCAAGTATGCAACTTTCATCGCAAAGCCCAAATATGTATCAGCCGAAGAGACAGCTCAACTCTTCTTCAAACATACCTTTAAATACTTTCCTAAGGACATCGTCGTGATCGGGATCCTCGATTTACTCGCATACTTTGGACCGAGTTGTTCAGACTTTTTGGTTCAACTTTGAGCATGACTTGTAGTTTTCACCCACAATCTGACGGACAGGCGGAATGTTTCAATTCTATGTTGAAAGAATATCTTCGGCACATTATCTCTACTTCACAGAAAAATGGGTAAAACTTTTGGATACGGCTCAGATGTGTTTCAATGCCCAAAACAGATCTTCTCCCAATAAGAGTCCTTTTGAGATTGCTACTGGTCAGCAACCATTACTCCCTCATACTGTGGATATCAATCGATCAAAGTACCAAGTCCCCTAAAGCGAAAAGCTTCTCTCCAGAGTGGAAACGAAACATTGAAATTGCTAGGAGTTATCTTGAGAAAGCTCAGAAACGGTACAAAAAGTCTGCAAATCTGAAGCAACCTATGTTTGAATTGAAAAGATCCGGAAAGAAGGTTGTTGAAGAGATTCTTGACCATCGAACTACTCAAGCTTCCAAAAATTGCCTTCAAGAGTACTTGGTCAAATGGAGCGGATACAACAGCTAGGAGAATAATTGGGAAAGCGAAAAAGACCTTCAAACCTTCAAACCATTAATTGAACCATATCATTCATTGATGGCTTCGAGGACGTCGCCAAAGCAAATGGGGGAGAATGTCACGGACCACAGCTTTACTTAAACCCCGTGACCCTATCGTAGCCGCAGTTTGCCCAACTCCGGCCACACATTGTAAATATTAGTTCAAGTTTGAGTTGTAATTTCCTTTCCGTTGTAATAGTTTATTTAATTTGTAAAATAGTTAGAAATTAGAAAATTTTAGTATGATTCTTCGTCATTTAAACGTCTACTCCAATCACTTGGGTTTTTGTTCCAAAGTCTATTATAGGGGATATTAGTCTTTCAAACATCTTTCAAGCTTTCTAGTGTTCGTCCTCTACACCAACCATTGTAATTTTCTGCTTTCGTCTATTATAATTTCTAGTTTTCAAGCAATCAATGATTAAGTTACTTTCAATGTGTATCAATTTTATGTTGCAACCTTTCTTTAAATTGTAATCAAATTTTCTTTCGTCCCGAAACGATCGTGAGAAGGCGGAAGGTAGTCTAGAGAGCAGAATACTGCTGCACGGTGTCCTTTTTTGTGCTAAGAAGAAAGGTAACTCGTGAAACAAGGCCTTGAAGCGCATAAAGCATGAGACTACAAGTTGGGTGGAAAAATTAGCAATTTGCTTTGAGTGGATACAACTATATAAAAAAGAGCAACACTATAAATTGGAAATCATAACAAAAATAAATTTCAAATGTACATGGATCCCATACTCCTTTAAAAGCATTTTCCTAAATCTAGTCCACTAAGATTCTAAGAGGCTAAAAATTACCCATGCAAGCTTCTTAAAATTCTTGAAGTCAAACCAAGTTCCTTAGTTTAACCCGTTATATGCACTTAATCCTTGGTTGGAAATCATACCAAAGTAAATTGCAAATGCTAATGGATACCCATACTCCTTTAATTAAAGAGTGATGCTACACGTACATAATGCGATGTTCATAACGGTATACACTCTCTCACATGGAGGGGGACCACTTCAAATAAAATATAATACATTCGAAGTGGATTCCCCTCCATATGAGGGTGTGTACATCGTTATGAACACCGTATTATATACAAGTAGTATATTCCTTAATTAAAAGCATTATCCTAAATCTAGTCAAATAAGAGGGCTAAAAACAACCCATGCACCCTCCTTAAAATTTTTGAGTCATACCAAGTTCCTTCGTTTAATGGTAATGTAGGTGAATTAGGAGTAATCACATGCAGCTTTACAGATATAACCACAAAATGAGACGATTCTTCATTGATAGGTCAACCACCTGCTGATTGCAAATCAACAAATGAAGGTGCTAGTAAATAGCTAATAATTCACCATGTCAAAAGAACAAAGAGAAAGAAACTAGTTAATAACTTAATATACATTCATACACAAGTAGCAGAAAAAAAATAAAAAATAAAATATCATGAATAAAAGATTAACAACTAAGTGCACAGAATTTTAAAACTCTAGAAAGTGGTACAGTTATTGCATTTAAGTTATATTTCAATCTTTATTCCTCAGTGCATTCCTTTCTGGCTAAATATTCAGAAACTTTAATTCCCAATCCTTTTATTTTTCTACTTATGCAACCCTGTCAATTCATGTCATCCACGTACTTCTACTTAAAAAGCAAAACAATATGAAGATTAGACGCTATTGACACAACGCAACAGCAACAACCAAGTTTAGTTTAATAACCAATCATTCGATAGTAAGAATATTTCCAAATTAGGTAAAGTACACTAAAGTTTTTGCAAAAGCATTGTTTGAAAAGATTTTTTTTTTTTAAACTGTCCAATGACAACATGACACGCAACATATTATCAACAATGTTGTCAAAATCATTGTACACCAATCATTGTTCTATGGTGATACGCATAAAATACATACATAAATTGCAGATTACTGAAAACATTTAAACAGACTGGTTAAATAATAGTCTGAATTGCAAAAGTCAAATCATTCTAATAACTGAAGAGGACCAATATTGTTGACAAATTTCCTCCATTGCCTACAGTATAACCTCCTATAGTTTTGTCAGCCGAGTTCATATGTACAGTCCTGGTGTAACCTGACGGGCCAAAAGTGTCATGCACGAGAAGGTGGGCAAGTACTATACAAAAACTCTTCGGTAATAGTTCCAACTCTGAGCTCACATACATCTGATCAACGTATAGATACCAATCAGCTAAGCAATTGACGGTAGATCTTCGCTCTCTAGCCTGATTGTGTGTTTGAGTTTATCCTGCTAGGGACGAGCACAGGTACATTACTTGCAGCTTTCATTGCTGCGATTTCTTCCAAGCGTTTCCATGTTGCTTCTCGTTTCATCCGAGTTCCTTCTTCTCGTGTTTCGGCTTCTTGGAACTTGAGCAAACACTCCTCGAAGAACTCAGGATCTGTGTCAGAGAAAATTTTCTGGACATTTAGTGTCAAGCTCTGTACAGCCCGGTTCCAGTGATTTTTTGCATTCCTTTCCAATGCAGGGAAGATAATTGGCAGTATAACTTTACGATTTTGTTTGATAAGGTTCTCGATATGATCATTGTTCCACAAAAATAAAGCCCTCTCTGCAACCTGCAGAAACAAGAATTGTACAGTGTCATCATCAAGGAAAAGATAAGCTCTAGAATGCCATATAAACAAATTGCAGAGTACAAAATATATAGGAAGTATTAATAATCTGAATTACCTCAATAATATCAAGAGTAAGATTTAATTAGTAAAACTGGGTCGGGGGAAGGGACTTCCACAAATCTAAAATCCAATTACAATTCGTGCATGTTTGGGAAGTGATTATAATCGTTTTAAATTATGATAAGATAGGAACAATTCGTGGATAAGTTGGTATTACTTATGGGTCCAACAAAATGTGTGGATAAAAANTTAATTAGTAAAACTGGGTCGGGGGAAGGGACTTCCACAAATCTAAAATCCAATTACAATTCGTGCATGTTTGGGAAGTGATTATAATCGTTTTAAATTATGATAAGATAGGAACAATTCGTGGATAAGTTGGTATTACTTATGGGTCCAACAAAATGTGTGGATAAAAAATATGTTTGACTAATTATGTTTATAAATTAAATAGGTGTCAAACAAGCATTCACAGCAGATTAGGACAGAAAAAGGAGAGCATTTTGACATAATTCAAGTAATGGCAGCTTATTTCAGAAAGCAATAATACAGACAGAATGAGATTAGTAAAACAATGCAACCCTTTCAGAGTTCACGATATTATACTTGCAAGACATGTTTGGTAAGACTACATAGTACTAAAATATATTAAAGAAGAATTGAAAGCAAAATCTCCGGTACTGCTTACCAAACATACAGAGAGAGTCCCAATGCATGCACACAAACACTTCCCTAAAGTTTATAATAAATTATTTTTAAACTAAAACCACTCTTCTAAAACTCATCCCCATATTCCTATATCTAAACCAAGACTAAAAAGAAATCAGATGCCTTTTCAAGTAAACATGATAGATAGGAGAAACACGTGATGTTTAATTAAGATGAAGAACCCTAAAGCTTATATATACACACATATATCCATTTAGGGGATTGGAAGGTTTAAACTTGCAAATTAAAATGAGGCCAGGCCATTTTAATTATTTTAGTTATAAGTTTAGATCATTCAACATGGAACGTGCGAGGAAAAAGTAGACCAAAATTTATATATATATGGCTTGACTTTCACATAGAACTACAAGTTTGAACTCTATAAAAGAAAAACAAAAATATTCTAACCGACAGAGATGTTAGGAAATTTAAGAATGTTTATAAGGCATCATTGTGAATTTTGACTGACTCTTGAGTGGGGATTGGTATTTTACCATAACATACAGTCATAAATACAATTAGAAGTTTGTTAGTACTGAAGTTTATGATTGGAAATAAGTATTCCGTGCTTGCTTGGGATTGCTTTTAAGTGCTTATAAGTTGTGAGTCCTACAGAATGTATAGATAATCAGTGGGTAGAAAGTTGTGAGTTCTACGAAATGTGTTGAAAAAGTATGTTGAACACCAGCTTAAAAAGAGAAGGTAAAGCTTTGCCAAACATGCACTAGATCAATAAATACGGAAAAGGATATGTCATAGAAAGCTGCATTCTCAATTAACTTGTCAACAGAAAACTGGGAAGTTCATTATATTCCTATTTTTATGTTATTACAATCAGGATTTCTCTCATCCAAGCAACACTTCATGTTCATGGTACATTAATGCATTCTGGAGTTAATATTTTTGTCTAAAAAGACTCGGTGATTACCAAATATTGGCAGCACTTATAGTGAATGATCAGCCAATCCTTAATTATAATTTAAGTGGGTCAAGTAAGCTTTTTATCCACACATCCTGTAGAACACAACTCCTTAACCGTTATTCATCCACATATTTTTGGGACCCGCAACCAAATTTTTTTTAATTTAAGCATTCCCAAACACACACAAAGACAAAGCTTATACAGTTTACAAAATATGGCATGCAAAACTAAATCAGAGCATGCTTGGTCAAGCTTAAATGAAGTACTAAGACCTTTTTTGGAAATTAAGAAAATACTTACATTTATAAAGTAAGTTTTTGCACTAAAAAAACTCGAGTGAAAATTGTAACTTCTTATAAAGCTCAAACATGTTTGGCAAAATAGTTACTTAAAAATGGTAACTTCTACGCTTAGCTAAACATACTGTAGCTCTGATACATCTGGTTTCCTAACAATTGGCTTTGACATTATTTAAACACAAACCGATTGCTACGACATAAGTACATCATCATCATTGAAGTAAAGTTCAAGGTAAGCCACATAATCATGTTCGAGCAGGATGGCAGGATAATAAATTAAAGATTTATTTAAATCAGAGAATCCTCATATTTAGAAGCCTATTTAATAATTTTAAGCAAGAGCAGAAGAGTGAAAACCACCCACCAGAACATTTGTGTATTCAAAACAAGTGTACTTTACATACTAAAAACGACTACCACATTTGTTGGATTCATCATTGAATCTGGACACAATCTACCAAGTTAATTCAGCCCCTGTTTGTGGCTTTTACTTTAATTTATTTCTCATATTCATTTTCAACCACGCATTCACACAATAAAATATTCTACACGTAAATCCAAAACTTTTCCCTATTTTTTAACCACACATTCTACAAAAAAATACTATTCAAAACATAGTTTTTTTGAAATAAAGGCCACCAAATGGGGGCTTAATTTGCTGAGTAAACATATAATAATATGTTTCATGTGATAAATAGCGGTTACTTAACAAGTGAAAGAGAGAAGGGCAACCATAACATTGAACATAAAGTTCACTGATGGACGCTTTCCATTGAAACACAAGTCATGGTGTGAACCACATTCCATGTCCCAATATGACCAATCAACCCAATGTTTTCATCCAACTTTCAAGTACAAAAAGCACGTCCATTTCCATAGCTCATATATTTGTTTACTCTTTACATTTAGTGCTTATAATGAAGAATGATGCCTACGATATTTTAGCATCACTCGACATTAAACTTCAATAATTTTACGAAATAAGTTCCTAAGTTTTTCCATTACCCCGGGGACGATGCCCAAAAACAAAAATGAACTAGAACCAAAAAAGTGGTCTAGAAACAAAAGCAACAAACTTAAGATTAAGGGAGTAAAAATTGCCAAAGTTTCTTAGTTAGAAGGCATCAAAATCAGTAGTGATGACTATTAAAATGATTTGATGTGTAATCTAGATAAATGCGTATATAGGAGGTGAACAGGAAATGGTCTCCGACCATAAACCAGGATGGGTATCATAACTTGTTGAAAGAATCATGAAGAGAAATAAACCGAAAGGAAATATTGCCTAGTAAAACAACAAACCTGAAAATGAGAACTGCTAAGACAGCGACCAATCTGGCGGAACAAAGGAACCATACACCGCTGGAACTCAGGAGGCTGAGTTGTTTCTAAGACTTCCTCCAGCTCACCTAAGAACATCACCTCCTTCGAACTGTTTGTGATAGGCCAATATTTCAATAAGCCCCTTATGACAATATCGGCAAGTTTGCAATCCTTTTCAACAAATTGTGCAATGCAATAAGATAACTGCTGATGGTACATAGGTATACACTTAGGTTTGTGAAGCGGAATAAGCGACCGGACGAGGAAGAGTTTGTGCTCTTCTTTTAACGGCAATGCAAATCCATTTATAATACTTCCCAAAATCTCCAAGAGTTCTGCAATTCCATTATGCTTCTCGGTTTCAAAAATAAACCAGTAGAATATATTGTTGATAGATTTTCTAATGTACGGACGGTGCACCATGAACTTTCCATAAATACGGTGCAAAACTGTCTTCAAGTACTCCCTTTCTCGGGGATCTTCCGAATCAAAGAGATCTAATAATCTTAAAACGAAAGAGTGATCTATGTTCCGCTTAGCCAACTTTGCATCTGTCTCCGGCGAAGCCACAAACCTGAGAAGGAATTCGTAGACAATTTGCAGATGGGGCCATGCAGCTTCCATCAAGGGCTCATCTTCTTCTAAATCAACACCCTCTAAAACTTTGTTTTCACGAGATTGAGTAGAGAGTGCCCTGAACAAATTTATGGATACCATTCTGACAATCTCTTGCATAACGGTTTCTGTGAATTTCTCATTTGCCGAAGTGATGTAGTCAACAAGCTCCTCCAACATTTGTTTCTTGATGTCTTTTTCTTTCAAATTCTTCATCGGGTCAGTAAAGTCAAATACCACACAACACAGATTCAGCTTTTTCAAAAACAAGTTTTGCTTCTCAGAATTAGGGACATCTCTAAAACTAGGCAGTGCTTCAAACGCAACTACTGCATTCCCATTCAACTTTGCATTAGATGTTTGGCCAGAATCCGAAGTTGGATTGATCCCTGAAAGAGATGAAGCATTTGAATTGCCCGACCAAGAGTTTTTAGAATTATTGCTTCTCGAAGTAGTAGAAGAATTTGAAGATAAAGTAGAGGATCCTCCATCACGATTATCCCCTAACTTGGTTTGTTTCCGCTGGAGCCTATTGAGTATAATTTTAATCATCACCTACACCTAGAAATTACAATCTTCTCCCCACTAACTCAACTGCTAGTGACCAATCCAATTATGAAATTTTATCCTCAATAATGAAAGACGCACAAGACATGCAAGAACCCGATCATTAAACTATTCCAATCACTAGTCGCTACTCAAATGAGGATCCCGCCCTCTTTTACAATAGCTATTGTCTCCATCGCCATAAGTATGAGCATGATCACTGTAATTTCAGATACCACACGTCTGTGATGTGAAAAAAGAAAACAGAGAGGAAAAATTAAACCAAATTCAAATTAAAGAAAATCGCACAGGCCACCAGAAGTTGTACAAGTCAGAGTTATCTTCATTATCCAAACAAATATAGAAAGATCCATTCATCTCTTTTAAGTAAAACCTCCAATGTAATTCCCACTCTCTTTAAAATAAATTGCGAGTCCCTATTTAATACAGTAATGAAAAGCCCGGATGCAGAATAAACTTTTAAATTAAAATTTACTTCCAAGAATATAATAATGATATTCTACAATTTTGACTTCTTCACAACTTAAAACCCCAAGAAAATAAGCAAAATATAAACTTACCTTAGCTTTCTTTTTTCACCAAGTTTTACAAAGATTTCCAATTATTCTGATAAATCAAGAAACAACAAGATATTCGCATGATATACAAAACCCAAATAACATTCTTCATCAAGAATCACCTACAAAAGGCGTCAAATAGTAATACCAAAAACCCACCTTAAATACAGCTATAACTGCATAAATACCTAAAGAACAACGCTTTTCATCATATTTATGAGCAATAAAGACCGAAAAAGTGTACAAATTATGGGTCATTGGTTCTTACATGTAATATTAAGCAAAAGAAAATCACAGAATGGGAAAAGATCAAGTCTTTGAGAGTTGGGTCAGTTATTGAAATCTGAAAATAAGCCCAAAAGAGACGAAAAATCAATCTGTAATGCACATAATTGTCTGCTTCTTCTGATTTCTCTCTTCAAGTGATGATTTTCTTCTCTTGGGAGTTTTGATTTTCTCCAGACGGAGATGAATTATGAAGAATCTAATTACACGACTGGCCCCCTAAATATCATTCTAGCAACAAGTTGTCCTCCAACTTTAAAAAGAATAAGTTACTCAACATTTCATGGTTGATGACGCTACAAGTCTCCAACTATGAAAATGGTCGAATCTTGTATAAAAAATACGAGAACCTCATGGAAATATTTCGCACAGTGGATAGACAGAAATTTTTCATTGTGGGTCAAAAAATAATTTGTAAATTTTATTGAAACAACGTAAAATTAACAGTGGGTTGAACTTGAGATGAGAAAGATGTGATCTAGTGTTTAAAAAATTTGTAATCGCGTTGGCATCCTGAGGTTGAATAGTGACAGATGTTAAATCTTGTCGGAACTAACACACTTTAGATATTAGGGATGAATGAGAAATAATTGGTGGTTTCAAATTTGGATTTTAAAGAAAAATCGTGCATAGTGCTCAAAAGAGGAGATGAAATAAAATTTAAATTTTGAAGCAAAGTAAAAATGTTCAAGATTTTGTGGGGTCAATGGATCCCACGTGACACCATGTGGCTTCCCCATTGACTTCGTAGTTCAAATTTTTGAATGCACTTCCTAGTTTAAGAGAAAACTTCATTTCATAAAGTTAGACATTCAAGATACATATAATGGGCTGAAAGTAAATTTGAATTATTTCCATTATTGAAGAAAAAACCATGGAAATATAATGTAAGTTGAGGATCTATATGCTGAAAGTGTAAATGCTGGTGATCAAATATGAAATATCCCCAATTATGAAATCTCCGGTTTATCAAGGGGGTTATTCTGCTTAACCAGGCCCCGGTGAAGTAGCATCTCTCTTGTCAAAGTAGCCCTCCACATTAACAAGTTTAACAATTAGGAAAATAACAGTGTTTGTCCCTAAAACCATTATCTGTTTAGCAAGTTGGTCTCTAAATGTGAACGTGATTTTTTGAAAATAATTTTTCTTTACACTCAAATTCTAGACTTTTTATATTTTTTATAGAAAAATTTCTACATTTTAATCACATATTCTATAAATTATCTTTTCAAAAATTCACTTCTACACAAGTGTGCAATCTTCAATTATTATCCTACAATCATTTAAAAATCATTTTTAAGAGACGAGCGCATCCTCCATCATTATTTTCTTTTTCTTTTTGTTGGTGTCAAAAGGGTCCACTTCAAGTCAGTCAAAAGAGCTTATTTGTTAGAAAAATTTAAAATATGTTAGCATAGAAGGTCGAACAACGATCCAGCAGGCCAGTCAACATGAGATGTCAAATAGGTATATTATCATCATTAAACTAAATAATGTCAACCATGACTTCAGAACTATCCTTTGCGACCATCAAAGAAAAATATTGATAACTTGGGTTGTAAGCTATGACTTAGGCGTCATTATGAGCCCTTGTCGAAGACCTTCCCAACCAATGAATTCCCTCAAAACAAAATGGTGTAACACATCACTAAGTTGAATATTGTACCTTGACAAGAAAAGTGCAACAAAGTCTAATCTGGTGGCTTATACAAGGAAATATGAATTCTGTGTAACACACAATTAAGCAAAATTCCGGCAATACTACTTCGAATTTTCATTTCAATACTCACTAAAAAAAAAGGGTCAAATGACCAATTAGATTGGTCGCTAAAGACCATTAGTGACCAAATAAGTGTGGTCGCTAACTGGTCATTGTTTTCAGTGACCAATATTGTGTGGTCACTACATATATAAACATACAATGACCAAATTATGGTCGCTAAAGGGCTCAATTGTAGTGGCTAGTAAAAGTGAATGTTGATTTGTCGTCATGAATGTCTTTTGCAACAACTCATGTGGTTGCTAAATATATAACAACCACTGACGAAAATGTTGTGTGAACATCTTTAGCAACTAATACACTTGGTCGGTAATATATAACATCTAGCGCCCAAGCTGTGGTCGCTAAATGAAACCATTTGGCGGTTGATAATGGTTTAAAATTGGTTGATTTACACCCTTTTGCAACAAACTTTGGTCGGTAAACATAGAACAAAATATTTTCATAATAGAAGCAACCAATCTTTAGTTGGCGAATATCGATATCAATATTTGTTTTCCTACTAATATTTTAATTTTCAACAACCACAAAGACTGTTGAAATTAGCAATTTCAATAATCAGAAAAAAAAATTAAAATTAACAAGAAACATGTCGCTGTAAAAGTAATATTGTGTTGCACATATAACAAGTACTAATAGTCAATATATAACCCTAAATGTTTAATATTTAACCACAAAAAGATAAATTCTAACTTTAACACAAGATTGAGTTGTGATGTTTACATCTGATTGAGCAGTAGAAGGTGTTGAGACACGAATGTGCAATTGATTAAAGTGTTGTCCTTGCCCACAAGGAGATGGGCTTCCATTAGTGCTGGAGTTTGGAGGAATAGCAGGTGGCACGTGATTCGACTTTCTTTTTTGCGGCATCTATATGAGCATTAAAAAAACCAAAAATGGGATCGGTATAGAAAAAAAAATTGTTACTAGAATAGTATGAGCATGAATACTTTGTTAAATCAATTTTGAACATGATATCTTGCATGATCATTACCTCCTGCACTGACAACAAAGATAATAAGAGTAACAATATTAAGTCCAACCTTGTGTGCGAACCTTAATGTGGACTATAACAAACTCTGGCAAATTAAATTTAAACATAGAAAATTAAGCCAATCGTTAGTTTTTCAGCAAGACTAGAAATCACCCTATAAATAAAGTTTCAAGCATGTCAAGTAAGTTGTCAAACACCTTTCATTGATTAGCAGCAGATCCAAATGATGTGAATCTAAGACTGTTTTTCCAAGAATTCCAACTTCGGGCAAAACTCCTGTCTATTCTCTTCTATATTAACACAACCCCAGACTTGCATTTAGTGAACCAAGCTCTTGTTCCCAACAGGTCTCAACATTTCCTATGGTTAGATGACTACGACTTGAATACAAATATTTGGAATGCTTGGAGAAAATAGAACACAATCCTGGATTTCTACTTCTTGTACCCAACTGTCTT
>CAIGRR010177183.1:0-11062 GCA_903798365.1 Fraxinus sp. 1973-6204
AAAATTGATTTGGTTCAATTAATTTTAACCGTTAAAAAGTCAAATCGGGTTGGTTGCGGTTCAAGCAACCAACCCAACCCGCTAGATAATACATTTTTTTTTCATTTTAAAATGCATATTTTTAAACTTAAAAAATAAAATAATAAAAATAAAAATATAATTATTTCTCAAATAATTTATTTACCGTCTACGTTTTTTCTACTAAAACTCCAAAGTCCAAAAGAAAACGAAAGCAAGCAGAATAATTGTTTATGTAAACTCCAAATTTAGATTGTAGCATCGTTTTTCATTTTGATGTAATTGTTTGTTGGTAACTATAGGATATATAGGATGATTTTGAAAAAATCGAACATTTACCATTTACATTATATGTATTATTAATACGTACTATGCAAGCAAAAAAATTATATATTAATATAGGCAAACAAATTTATCAATCTAAAATAAGTAGGTAAAATTGTTTAATCGGGACAAATGTTCAAACCAACCCAAACCGATTTTGTTTGATTCTGTTTCAATAACTGAATTGGATCGATTTGGATTGAAATTTACTCAAACCGATCAAGTCAGTTTCGATTACGGGTTGAGATCAAAACCAACCCAACCTGAACCATCGAAGCCTACTCTTTATTTTATTTTCTACTTATTCTACTACTCTAAATTTTATAACAAGTTATTTGCACGAAAATACAACAACTTTTCTTATGTCAGTGAAAATCAAATTACCATACCAAGCCCCTTATTTTCATTATCTAAATACTCATTTTTTTTCTTAACTTTTTTTCGATACATATTCTTAAATAAAATAATTTTACATGTAAATTCAATTTTTTTTTCTTACCTTTTAACTACTTATTCTTCAAAAAAACTACTATTATAAAATTTACTTTTCCTAAAAATGAGGCTCAAAGAGAGCCTAAATCTTGTCATGATGTCCTGTGATCAGACCTTACCTAATTCTAGTGGGATTATTCTTGGTTTACAGGAGGGATTTCATAGAACCCCTCCAGAACACACACACACACAACAGGTGGGCCCCCATGTGGGACCCACCTCATAAAAAATTCAAACCCTCCCACCTACCTATTGTGTGTGTTCTGTAGGGGTTCTATGAAACTCCTCTTGTACACCAATAATAATCAATTATCATGCATGTTTGCATATCAAGTTACAGCTCTACAATTGCTTTTGTTGATATAACAATCCATGCCACGAGATAGTATCGGACTCAACTAAAGGTTTTCTTATAGAATTTAAGATGAATGTCATATTTATATTTTTATTATGAGGTATGGCATATTTTTACCATATCATCATGAAATATCATTTATCATTATGTTGAGGATCAGATTGATCTTGATCATGTGAAGATTCAAGTAGAAATGATTGAAGATAGACAAACAGAGAAACTAAGCTTGAGGATAGAAGAATGAGAGAACTGAATGAATTACATCAAGCCTTGAGCTGCATTTTTTACTGCACCATAACAGAAATTTAAACTATAATAACTAACTCTTAACTAATTTGTAATAACAATATTGAGCTAGTTGTACTAGAATAACCGAACCTAACTAACTCCTAACTTCTTTGAGCTAATTCTTCTTTTCTTTTCAACTCCATGCTGTCAATATGTGATGCAATACTTCAACACCCCCCCTTAAAATGAACATGTATGTTAAGAAGGTTCATTTTGCGAAGAGAATGATGAAAGGGTAAAGATCCGATAGGTTTTGTCAAGATATCTGCAAGTTGAAGTCTGGATGGAATGTGGAATAGCTTAATGATATTTTGGTGCAACTTTTCTCGAACAAGGTGGCAATAAATTTGGATGTCTTTTATCCGCTCATGTTGGATAGGATTTGTGGCTATGGATAGTGCTGATTTGCTGTCTGTATAGAGTAAAGTCGGTTGTAGATGAGCAATGTTAAGGTCCTGTAAGGCATAGAAGAGCCATTGGATTTCACAAGTAGTTGTTGCAAGGGCTCGATACTCTGCCTCTGCTGAAGAACGACTGATGGTGGTCTGTTTCTTTGATTTCTAGGAAATCAAAGAATTGCCAAGAAAGATTGCAAAGCCAGTGACACTCCTGCGAGTGTCTATATAGCCTATCCAATCACTATTAGAAAAGGCCTTTAGTTGCAGTTCTGAAGAAGATGGCAAGAACATGCCTTGCCCTGGTGTAGCCTTTAGGTACCTCAATACTCTAGTTGCTGCTTGATGGTGACTCATAGCTGGTTTAGAAAGGAACTGACTAAGCACTTGAATAGAGTAAGCTAAGTCAGGCCGTGTGATGGTTAAATATAATAACTTCCCAACAAGTCTTCGATAGCCTAAAGGAGCTTTGTACAAATTTGTATCAGTTGTAGACAACTTGAGAGTGGATTCCATGGGGAAAAGTAATTGGTTTTGATTCAGTTAAACCTGTGTCTTCAAGGATATCAAGTGCATATTTTTGTTGGCATAAAGAGATGCCATTTTTGGACCTTGCACCCTCTATACCAAGAAAGTATTTCAGCTGCCCTAGATCTTTGATGGTGAACTTGTCATGTAAAAATGTTTTCAACTTTTGAATTTCCAAAATACTATCATTGGCTAGTATCACATCATCCACATAGATTAACAATGCAATAAAGAAACAATCAGATTTCTTGATGAATATTGAACAGTCAGAGTTTCCTTGTACACAAGCATAATTGATAAATGCATTGGACAGCTTGGCAAACCATTGGCGAGAAGCTTACTTTAAACCATAGAGTCTCTTCAGCAATTTGCAAACCTTTCCACCTTCTGCATTAATCCAAGGGGCAATTCCATGTATACCTCTTCATGTAAATCTCCATGTAAAAATGCATTATTCACATCTAGTTGATAAAGATGCCAGTTTTTGATTGCAGCTGTAGCAAGTAGAAGTCGAATAAAGGTGATTTTTGCTACATGAGAAATTGTATCAAAGAAATCTAAACCTTCTTGTTGAGTATACCCTTTTGCCACCAATCTAGATTTATGCCTTTCAATGGTTCCATCAGCTTTGTATTTAATCTTAAAAACCCACTTACATCCAATGGTTACTTTGTTTTTAGGAAGAGTAACGAGCTCCCAAGTTTTATTTGACTCCAAAGCTTTAATTTCATTTTTCATAGTAGCTTGCCATTCAGGTATTTGAGAGGCTTGTTTGAATGTTTTAGGTTCTGAGGAATTTGAGATAGATGCTACTAAAGCTTTTTGTGAAGTAAATAGCCTATTGGCTGAAATAAAATGCTGAATAGGATATAGAATACCTGCAGTTGAGGATCCATTAGTTGAAGAAAATGCCTGAGTTAGCCTTTGAGCTGAAAAGAGATTACCACAATAGTAATCTTGCAGATGATTTGGTGTGTGTTTAACTTTGCTAGATTTTCTGAGTTGATAATTTTGATCAGGTATTTGAGTTGTAGTTAACAAAGGATAGGAAGTAGAAGGGACTTGTTCAATATGTGTGATTGGCTCAAAAGGGGAGGGGATTGATTATTGGTGGAAGGTTGAGTGTTTTGATCTAAAGGTAAATGTGTTATGACAGGTTTCTGGGAAGAACTTTGAATTAGGAAATAGGAAAGAATGTGATTCTTGATTTGATGGAAGAGCCTTGAAAAGAAAGATTGTCTCATGGAATGTAACATTTCTAGAAACAATTATCTTGTTGGTGTTTAAATCCATAAGTTTGTATCCTTTGTAATCAGATGGATATCCTATGAATATACATTTTGTTGCTCTTGGATCAAATTTTCGTCTGTAATCTGTAAAGGTTGATGCAAAACAATGGCAGTAAAAAACCTTTAGATGGGAAAGATTGGGTGGTTGGTCAAATAGCATTTCAAAAGGGGTTTTGTTGTGGAGAAGTGGTGTAGGAATTCTATTGATAATGTGGGCTGCAGTAAGGACACAATCACTCCAGAAACTTAGGGGTAAGTTTGCTTGAAACATTAGTGCTCTAGTTGTACCTAATAGATGTTGATGTTTTCTCTCTACAACTCCATTTTGTTGTGGAGTTTCTACACAACTTCATTGATGCAAAATGCCATGTTTGTTGTAAAATTTGGTGAGAAAGAATTATGATCCATTATCAGATCTTAAGGTTTTCACATTGACAGAGTACTGATTTTTCACCATTTTGTACAAAGTTTTGATAAAGGGATGGTGCCTCTGATTTTGCCTTCATTGTGTGTACCCATGTGCATCTTGTAAAATCATCTACTATGGTGAAAAAATATTTAAAACCTAAATATTAGGTAGTGCCAAAAGGACCCCAGATATTACAATGGATCAAGTCAAACTTTTATTGGATTTACTCTATGATACAGGGAAAGAAAGTTTTCTTTGTTTTGCTATCACAAACATGTTTACAATCAAGAATAATAGAAGGATCTATTTGTTTTAGAGAGAATAATCTTGAACTAGATACATGTCCAAGTCTGTAGTGCCATATATCTAACTGATTGTGAGTAATGGCTGAAGAAAAAGATACAGAATTATACTGAAGCTTGTAGGTTTGAGCCTTTGATGAATCTTGTATCAAGTGGTAAATTCCTTCATTCTCAAAGGCAATCCCAATCATCTTCTTCATTGATGAGTCTTGCAGAGTACAGTAAGAATCAGTGAAAGTAAGGCAAAGATTATATTGTTTGGTAAGCTTAGAAATAGATAACAAGTTAAATGAGAAAGAGGGAACGCATAGAACATTATGAAGGAACAAAGTGTTGAAGAGTTACACGGTCCCAATGTGTGATGCAGGAACTTCAATACCATTAGGAAAGTTTATGAATGTGTTGGCAGATTTGGGTGTAGAGTAGTATAGGAGTGGTGAACAGATCATGTGATCTATTGGACCTGTGTCTAGAATCCAGGATAAGTTGGGATGTAATGTGGATGAGGTAGAATTACAATAACCTGATTATGATATAAGGTGTGTTTTGCCAGAAAATTGAGATGTAGAGGCAATGTTAACTCCTCGCTGAGCCTTATTCTGGGTAGAAGAATAAGATGATGTTGGATTATCAAGTGCCATTAATTTTCGAAATTCCTTGGAGTGAAAGAAAACTTTGGTTGCTCATCATTATCCTGATTTTAGACTTCCTGATTTGCAAGAACAGCATGTGCAAAGACACTCTTTTTTCCTTTCAGTCCAGTCCAGCCAAGGGGATATCCATGAAGTTGGAGACATTTGTATACTCTATGCCCATTATAGCCACAATAGGTGTAGTGTAAGATAGACGATTTGGATTTTTCCTTAAATGATTTTGGCTGGTAACTCTGCTGATTAATATGCTTTGCCATCAAAGCATGTGTCTCATTATATGTGCCAGAATTAATGAGTTATATTTGGCTTTGTTCTTGAAGTAGTAAAGAAAACACTTTGCTCATCCCCGACAATGGAACCAAAAGTAGTAATTGGCTTCGAATAGATGTAAAAGAATCATGTAACCCAATCAAGAACTCAAGGACATAGTCAGACTGTTGTCTGGTTTCCAGAAACTTGAACAAATCACAAGTGTATGAGGCCATTTTTCCACATGTACATGATGGAAATGGTCTATAACTGATATATTCATCCCAAAGAGTTTTAAAGGAGATGAAATATTTAATAATGTATAGAAAACCTTGATTTATACAGCTCAAAGATTTTTCAAGATGAAAAACCATTGGTCCATCACTCCTAATGTATCTCATTCCATAGATCCATAGCAAATGTTACAAACAGTAGGCTGTTTCGTATCTCTTTAGAAATAGAATTCATCATTCAAGAAAGAACCGGTTGTTCACACACAGCCAAGTTGTATATTTGATGATTTGATCAGTAGGGAAAGAAGTGATAGACCCATCAATGAATTTGATCTTGTTCTTGATTGTTAAGGCTATGGTAATTGATCGACTCCAAGCTACATAGTTTTCTCCACTAAAGATTTCTGATACTAATAAAGTGCCAGGATTGTCACTTGGATGAAGATAATATGGGCTTGAAGAATCGTCTGAGGGACTGATAACTGAATTCCCAAAACTCATTTCAAAAAAACTTGCAGAGAATTTCGGAGCAAAATTTTGTAGAGAAGGATTGATTTTTATAAGTTGCGGAAAGTATTCAACATGAAGATTTCAGCTTTGATACCATGTTGAGGATCATATTGATCTTGATCATGTGAAGATTCAAGTAGAAATGATTGAAGACAGACAAACGGAGAAACTAAACTTGAAGATGAAATTTATTACTGATAGAAGAATGAGAGAACTGAATGAATTACATCAAGCCTTGGGCTGCATTTTATACTACATTATAACAAAAATTTAAACTACAATAACTAACTCTTAACTAATTTGTAATAACAATATTGAACTAATTGAACCAAAATAATCGAAGCTAACTAACTCCTAACTTCTTTGAGCTAATTCTTCTTTTCTTTTCATCTCCATACTGTCAATATGTGATGCAATACTCCAACACATTATATATTTATTCTTTAAAAACATTATTTTATTGTTATTGAAGAGTACAATTTTATACATTAAGAAATAAGAAGAATTATATTCCAGCCGAATATTGTAATGTTACTTATAAAAAGGCACTAATTTATATTTATCAATATTTTAGAATAATATTGAATTGTTGCTTTTATAAATCACAATTTATAAATATTCTAGAAGAATATTGTCTAATTGGTCTCTCATAAGAATAAGTACCAATATTATTAAAGAATATTGTGATTGTGCTCTTCAAGAAGCACAGTTCTTAAAAAATATCACATACCTTAATCTCTAGAGTAGATCTAATGTACGTGCATGTTATCTTGTATCGTTTTATATTTTCATGTGCACGAGTATAATTATATATGGTTCTCGTTGTAAAACTAGCCAAATTCTGAAAACTCGGTACCAAAGACATTTTCTTTAATATTTAATGATTACACCCTCTCAAATATGTCCGCGGCTCGCGTGTATAAAAAAACTCTCAAATGCGTGGTTTTCATGCCCTATTGTAAGTGTAAGTAAAAGATTAGATAAAAAAGGGTGTACATATAGCATTGTCCTTTAATGATACTTGTACGGCTATTTGCATACTGAAGACACATCATGCATTATGAATTCCATATAATCATGCAAATGCGAGCAATCTTTTGTTTGGGTCATAATTATATATTTTTGCAAGTCAATTTTATTGTTGGATAAATTACATAACTACACAAGTTTTACTATATGTTTTCAAAATTAACAAATTTGTGATTTTTTTTCTTCAAACGTTAGGTAGTCACATTTTGTGACCATTGATAAAATTTGTGACCTATAATTTAATTAATCAAGTCATGATGACGATCACAATCACATACTACTCACAAATCACGTAAAAATCACATTCACAAAAATAAATTTTGTGGGTCATAATTATCAATTTAGTGCAAATCATAAATATGATCAATTCAGGAATTATTTATTTGTTACATATTAGCGCACCCCACCCAACCAGCACCAACCAAACGTTGGTGTTACCTCACCACCATCACCATCACCATCACCTGCACCAACAACAACCACCATCACTTGCTCAAATTCACCATCACCCCTACATCCACCTTCACTTCCAACCACACGTGCCATCACCATACAACCAAAGATGCAGTGCCACCGCTACCACGCACAGAAATGTGTAGAAGTTCTCCTACAAACAAAATCCCTAAACCCTCCACCAACACAATAATCGCCACCGCCTCCTTTACCTTCAATACACCACAAGTCCACCCCCAACTCTGGCCATCGCCAAAATAAGAAGAAGAGAGAGAATCGAAAAAACCAAAGTGATCTTGGATTGTGAGAGCCATAGATCGTCACAACGCTACAGAGTCCTTAACTTTGAAACTCCAATGTCCGTTTCTGCAAAAGCCGTCCCTTAAATACCTCTATTGGGCAGTGGTGGTAAGAGATGTGATGGGTATTGAGGAAGAAGAGGATTATGAAGTGACGGTAGTGGTGGCGACGACGTTCGTGGGAGGGGTCTACCGGTGAAAATGGGGATTATGAATGAATACGAGGATGGTGGTTTTTCCCCCCACGTATAGACAAAGCCCACCAGAATTTGGCCAGAAAACACACAAATGCATGGGACCCACCATATATTTAAAATTTAAAAAAATTTGCGAGACCCACAAATGTGTGTATTTTGTTGAAATTCTGTGGGCTTCCCTTCTATACATCCAGCCCTACTGTGAGGATGGTAGCGACTAGCGAATGTGGAATGAGGTGGGATGATTTGGTACCAGATTTTTGAAATAAAATTCATCTAACCTAAATATTGAAATGAAAACTTAAAAAAATAAGTCTATATATAATTTTCCCATGTTAAAATCTGATGAACCCAATAATTGAGATGGAGTTGAGCTCAAAGCCCACTCTGGTTATGTCCAAAAGTTAAGTGAGACATGCCACCTGCCATCAAGACATAAACATTATGTAGGACTGCATAAACAATACATGTTTTTATTTATAACTGTGGATGTCCAGACCAACTTGCACGTACATTGACTAATCTAATGAGGCCCTGAAATTTACAATCGGGCACTCACCTCAGTGGCTCTGAGGGAACTCGAACTGGTGATAAACAATACATGTTTTAAAATTTTTTTATTACATTTTTGTGTTTGAAGTAGATAATTTGGAGTAGTTGAACTGTTTAAGGAAATTTCATGTGTAATATTTGTTTAGTTAATGAGTTCGTACTGAGTGAAATGTTTCGCGTATTGGTTAGACACCATTCGATTTACGAAGTTACCATATCAATTTGGTATGTTCTTTATTTTTATAACCTTCCATGTTAATACATATACTATTTAATTGACTTAAAGTATTTCCAATAGACTTTCTATTTTTAAATAGCATATTCTATCATTTGGAGAGCATATATAAATTTAGAGAATTAAAATTTTGAAATATTCCAACAAACTCTTTATTTTTAACATTTAATTTTACTATTCCCAAAAAAATATTTATTATTTTTGTTTATCTTNAGACTTTCTATTTTTAAATAGCATATTCTATCATTTGGAGAGCATATATAAATTTAGAGAATTAAAATTTTGAAATATTCCAACAAACTCTTTATTTTTAACATTTAATTTTACTATTCCCAAAAAAATATTTATTATTTTTGTTTATCTTTTATTTTAACTAACTTTTCTTTAGATTATTATGCATTAAAAATTAAAACACTTTGAATGCATTTAATTATAGAGAGTGAGTTTGGTTCTCCAAATTTGAAGAGTCAAACCCACTCTCTAAATTAAATGTTAATTTAAAGAGTCTTTTGAAACATGATTTTAAATGTTAGACCCTTTAAAATAAATATCTCATATTTAAAGAGTCTCTTGGAGATAGTCTTAATGATTTAATTACATTGTAATCAAATATTTCCATACTTGGGGAAGGGAAAGTAAAAACTTTCCATTTGATTAGATATTATTTGATATTCTTTATTTAACTTTCTTACCATTATATTTATGGTAAGTACTATTTTAAATATCTCATATTTAAAGAGTCTCTTGGAGATACTCTTACTAGTTTTATTGCATTATAATCAAATCTTTCCATACTTGGAGGGAAAGTAAAAACTTTCCTTTTGATTAGATATTATTCGATATTCTTTATTTAACTTTCTTACCATTATATTTATGGTAAGTACTATTTTTTGAAGATTACTGTTAGAATTAGGGTATGACCCGAATTCTATTTGAAACACTAGTCGAGAATTTTTAGTTGAAATCTATTTGTGAATTCGTGTTGGAATTTTATTTGGAAGTTCTGTTGGGAGTTTGAAAGTTGTTTTGAACATAAAGAAGACTTGAAGGAATCCAATTTGTAATAAGAGAGGAATAAATCATGCAAGGAGAAGGAAGTATCGCGTTCGATGCTCGTTACTCGTTGAGCAACTGATCGATGCTCAGAATAGGGAAGCAAGTGCTGGCTAGCCACAAGGAGGCCGCTTGAGCGGCTGGCCACCATTCAACGTCCATGAGACCGCCGCTCGAGCGTGCAATCTTATCCAATTTTTGAATAGTTCAAGAAATTTGCTGGTTTTTAAATCCTATTTTATATCAAATACTCTATTATTGTATATACTTGTTATAGTTGAATTTCACCACATCTTAGGCTCGTTTTTGCACTATATATATATGAGTAAATATCTAGAAAAATTAATCCTTACATTCTACATAATAATTTGTAATACTTTATTATTAATATTAATAAATTCTTCTTTTCTATCCTAGTATATTTTTATCAATAAATCTTGTGTTTTTATCTGATTTTTATATTACAGTAATATACTCGTTCCTTTATTTTGCTAACAAGTGGTAACAAAGCGTTTACCTACTGGCTAGATCTTTAGCAAGTGGTATTAGAGAGATGTTCGATTAACTTAGTTTGAGATTTATTTTTTGTGATGACAACTATGAATATAATATTTCACTTTTGGATCATAACATCATATTTTCGCTTTGACGGGTAAAGATGCGAGCAGTGCTCACTTAAATGGATTCGGATGATACGTTATTAGTATTTGACAAGATGTCCTCAACTTGTACTATGAAGGAGAGACAACGTAAGGATCGAAAGGCCCTACCATAGATACATCTTTATCTTCGTCTTTCGAATAATATTCTTCAAAACGTTTTGAAGGAGAGAATCGCTATTGCATTATGGTTGAAATTGTAGCAGTTATGCATGACAAAAAGTCCAATCAACAAATTACACTTGAAATATATATTGTATTCTCATTGTATTACAGAAGATATATCACTAGAAGATCACGTAGCTATTTTTAAGGAAATCATCGTTGATTTGGAGACCTTGGAGTTCAAGTATGAAGAAGAAGATTTAAGGTTAATATTATTGTGTTCACTTCCCGTTTCATACATGTTGTTTAGAGAAATCTTACACATTCGTGATATTCTCAGCATTGAAGGAGTTTATGATGCTCTATTTATAAAGGAGATTATGAATCAACTTGTAGGATCTGTGGTTTATGGAGATGACCTCGTTGTAGATGAAG
>CAIGRR010177237.1:0-11011 GCA_903798365.1 Fraxinus sp. 1973-6204
TAAATAAATATTTATATTTATATATATATAAATAAATATGTGTATGTATAGGTGAAATTTCTGATTTTTGAAATATGAAAGTTGTTTTGTCATTTTTGAAATAGTGTAAGATAAAGGTAGGATTTATGTATTTTTCCCCATTTTTTTTGGCTTGGCTCGGCTCGGCTCGGGGCCAAAAAAGCTCGAGCCGAGCCCGAGCTTTTTTTTTGGGCTCGGGCTCGACTCGTTGACATCCCTACACATAGAAGGAGTGTCAAATATATTGTCAACCAATGTAGCTTTATTCTTCTTCATTTAGTCTAACTAATCGGTTAGATCAAATCGGATTCTAATCTACTGCTGTATTTTCTATTCTCCTCGCCAAAGTAGATCTTAGATACTGATTTGTTCACTCAAACTAATGTATTATTATTGGACCTTGCTTCTTGGCCAGGGTCATTGACCGGCCCAAAAATAGGGGCGCCACTTGGCACCCCTATAGGTCCCACCGACAGCCCCCCCTCCTATAGGGGGCGCCATGTGGCGCCCCTATTTTTGGCCGGTCATTGACCCTGGCCATTTGGCTTTATCCATTATTATTTATAGAGTAGTTGAAACAAAACCAAACCAAATCAATTCATCCCCATATCACATGAAAATCAAATCCGACCATCACGAGATCGAAAATTATATATTCCCCTCTGCAGAAAATTTCATAAAAGACGATCCCCATTTGACTATGAAACCGTTTGATAAGACTTGAAAAATAAAAAATTGCTTTTGAACATATTTTAATTTGTGTGACTATAAGAGCTTTAGAGTTACCTTAAGAAACCCTTCGACAAGAAACAAAAGCAAAAGCCATATTGAACAGACCCTATATACCCATCCCAAAATTGAACTCTATTGCAGCAAAGATTCTATTACGGCGAGCTTTTAAAGGGCAAAAAAAGGCGAGAAATGCGAATATGACGCACAAAAAAATGAAAGTAGAAGTTCATTTCGAAGTGGCATAATCCAGGTTCAAGGACTGGATAGAGAGATCTTACTTCAAACTTTTTGACATTTAAGCTATCCATTCTTAAGAACAAGAGTGAAACAATTATGTTGTGGTATTGGGATAAATTGCGATAAAACCCAATGTAATTACAGGACATAAGCTAAATTTAAGTCTGTACATTATATACTTATAATAAGCAGTGTCTTCATGATGATCATAAGTTCCTCAAGGAATACAGTGCAAAACTTTCCAATCGAACAGGCAGTGGATTAGATGCCGGAGGTTACCATGGTTCAGAATTGTTGAAAATGAAATTTCTGTTATCTGAGTGGCTAGACCAACCCTGCATCAAAATGAATTTAAGTCGAACCATTAGTTTCTCCACGGCATCTTCCTCCATGTCACTAGTTGAACAGGATGATTGCTCCAATGTAGAGGATTTCTGCAATTGATTAATGATTCGTTAATTAAACAAATAAGACATTGAAATTGATACATCAAAGTGCAACAGAGGAAAACTCTACCTTAGTATCCATGTACAAGTTGAAGTAGTGCAGTGTTTCCTCATAAAATCCGCAGTGGTAAAGAAGAACAGCATAATCTCTTAGTTCCTTTGGATCAGTTTGGAGTAGGATAAGTCGTTCACATGCTGTTAAAGAACGTGATCATTAAAGGCAATAAGAACAAGAAATTTTTAAAGGGTAATCAGATGTTTTCACGAGGTGCAATGCAGCAAACAGGCGGTATACTTATGCAGAAATAAAGATCCTTTTATAAACATTATGACTCAAAGATCAAAATCAAAAACCTATTTTTAAGCATATGATTTTATCGTGTTTTTATTAAATAATCCATACAGTTTATTCCGGAAGAATTAATAGTTCTGGGAGACCTTACATATTGCACCTATTAATTGTGTTGTTCTGACAATCCGGGCATAAAGAACTTTATACATTCACATTCACAATGGTTCCGTAATAATGGCCAAGACACCTCAGAGAGTGGGTGATATCCTAATGCATTGCCTAAGCAACGGGCCAACCACTTAGGTAGCATTTCTTTGAGAGATAAAAAAGAGAAGAAACTAATAAAAATATACCATTAAGAAGTTTATTTCACCATTACACACTATCCCACTCTCTATTCTTGCTTTGCTTTCTTTGTCCTCTTTTTTGTGTTCTATACCCAATGTTTTCACAGTAAATATATATCCATATGTATATGCAATTTTGGTAAGGCTCGCTGAAAAATAATAGTACTCCAGGCAATAGGAAGTTTCCGATATTGTGTATATGCAGAGTTTAAATAATTCATATTCATTAAGAAATGAGGAAAAATCATATGATAATATTTAGCCTGCCCAAACCCAGGAGTTTAGCTGATTTTGGGCACCAGAAGTCAGGTGGTTTATTGTGACAAGTTGACAACTATGCTTTACGCATAAAAACAACATTTAACACTTCCCTCTACAGATCTAATTGTGCACATTTATACTACTATTGAAGATAATATTTAAAAGATAAACATTGTTACATCTAACCACTTAAACTTTTATATCAAGTGGTTCAACATAATATCAAAGTAGGCAAATGTCCAAGATTCAAGTCTCATCGCCACCTATTCATTAAAAAATTGTGCACGTGTAAGGCTTTAATGGGAATAAATTAATCCCGCATACACATGAGGGGGCTTGTTGAAGATAACATTTAAATGATAAATATGTAGCCACATCTAACAATTTAAGATCTTAAATCAAGTGTTTCAACAACTACTATATATGATTTTTGTGAAAAGGAAAATAAAGTTTTATATCCATCACTTATCTTAGTCCATTACTCCAAAAGGAAATCATCTATTATGTTAATAACTTGATCTATAAAGTAATATATACAGACAAACCCCCGTCTCACTTATAATATCATTCCAAGCCAAATGACATGGAAGGAGGGTGAGCATTTATGGTAGTTCCTTCTCGAATAACAGTATCCCTTAAGCCAACTACTAGTGAACGTGAGGTGAGTTAAGGATAGATTTGCTTATTGAGAATGGAAAGGAGTCTTTATTGTAGGCATTGTCTAGTGATAATAGGCATACCATTTTTAAAGTGTCCATTTAATATTTATCTGGAACTTTCAATTTGTGCATTAGACGCTTTCACAGCATTTATTTATGCCCTTGTTTGACAACCATTATTTGAGAAAAACAAAGTCTTGAATAGTGATTTTTAGGAGAATGTGTGGTTAAAAAATACAAAAAAAAACTTTGGGTATATGTGCAGAATATTTTATTGTGTGAATGTGTAATTGAAAATCAGTACGTTGAAAAAAGAGTTCAAATAATAGTTGTCAAACAGGGGCTATATATCATATTACTCACCATTTCTTATGTGCCTTTAATGAAGTTAATAATAAAACTTGGTGATAAAAGGTACAAGACCAGATCATTCATATACCAGATAATGCACGTCTCATATCCCCAAAATGAACACTGGTCCAAACACCTCGTTGCAACCTATGCTGAGCAGCCTTGGCAGATGCAATCTCAACAGCACTGCATCCGAAAGTGTACACACTTGAGAAGCATTCGAGAGAGTAATATGAAAAGAAAGACAAAATCCTTTGAAACCTCAGATTATATGGGAAATTCTTCTTTAGAAGATAAACTAAGTATAAATTATACAGTAAAAACCTTTCTTTAGGGTTGTTGGATCCATTGGAGCAGTGAGCAGCTTGTGCTGCCCTTAGGAACAGACTTCTAGTATGTTTAAGTTGAAATGGCCAGAAAGCGTGCTTCAAATCTTTCAACATCTGAACAAGAAAGTCGCCATTAATAAAAGAACTTAAATCAACACAAATATAGAGAACATACAAAATGCTTGCTGGTAAAAAGTTACACATTATGTATTGAGATCTAAAATTTTGAAGTATGTCTTTCTATCATAATCATTTTGAGTATGATTTTCATGTGATATCTGCAATCAGCAGAGAGTATCCGATTAAAATCTCTGATGACATGGAAAGAGTTTCTCAAGATTGTAATAAAGAAATGCATGGTTGAATAACTCAAACTTAGGTCATCACCACACTTTTGAATTCTGTGAAGGCAGAAGTACATAGAGAATGTAAAAAACTAAATCTAAAAGCCTGAGACCCAGATATAGATTATTGACAAATTTCAAATTTTCATTTCATTTTGCTTTAATAGAAACAATAGAAGGTCTGTTGAAATATTAAACTGAAGGCACGGCCATAGTGCTTACAGCCTTATATTATAAAGAGGCACAAGAAACAAAAGGTAAAGAATGCCTACAAGATGAGTATTGGTTCACACAAGGTGACCTTAATATTTCAATATGACTAATCAACAGGATGCACGAAGGAATGAGATGTGTAAAATTTGATGCTTGAAACATATTGTCATATTTTGTATGCATAGTTCACAACTCGGTCACCAACCATGCCTCCGTGGGAGACAATTCCAGCTGGTGTAAAATTTGATACTATATACATATAGTCATATATTTTCTTTCTACAAAATTGATTGTTCTTGATGGAATAGAATTAGGGTTTCGAATTCTCAACAATTCCCCCACCAGCTCCATCCTTCATCCCTTTCCACATGCTGCAGAGGTGACATCAGGTAGAGGAAGAAGGGAAGATGTAGCAAAAAAGGTGAGGAAAGAAGAAATAGAGAGGAAAAGAAAACGAAATAGGATTTTCCATAAGAGCTGCCAAAAAATTAGATGAGAATAAAATCTTATATCTCATGTTTTACAGCTCGTGAAGTGTGGGTAAGGAGTAAATTATGGGTGTAAACAGTAATTTTACATTTTGAACTGAAAGGTTTAGATAGAAATTCGTGTAGAGGGTAAAACACGTGGATGTATCTAGAAGCTTTTAGATAAAAGACCGTAGAAAAATTCAATATGGAAGGACTACTACCTAGGAAAGTGAGAAGTTTATGGATTTATGCATGGACAGTGTTAAAAGGCGCTAGAGATAAGACTAAAGAAGACTGGTTATCCAGCACCAAACTAGGAACAATTACCTTATAATTAACCTCCCATTCAGTGCTTGTCTCATGTAATCTTTATAAGAGAGACAGAAGAGTGCACCAAACATTGTTCAAATACACACACTAAAGGCCATGACAAATATAATGTTCTTCATGGAAGGAAGCAGAAGTATACTATAAAAATAAGGGGACAAGACAAATGAATTACCTCCACTAGTAAAGATTGTGAAGTCATAATATGTGATTGATCAGATTCCTTGCTCTTTTGTTTGTGATACCCTTTAGGCGAACTGTAAGAATCATGAGGGAAGAAAATTTCTGCATCAAAATTTAGGAGACCCCACAAACGAAGCATCTTTAGAATCTCTGAGTAAATGAGGGAGAGCATAGAAGCAGAACCCGAACGATGTGTCAAAACCTGCTCAAACACAGAAGTTTCCCCTGAGTGATGGAGCATAGTTTACCTAATCAAAAAGAAAATCAACCACGGAACAAGCAACATACCGAGTGGAGGTAAAGAGCACGCTGCTCTACTTGATTCCTTGCACTAGTCCTCCGAAAACCCTGGAAAAGCTACCATGTTATAGTAGATGAAAATCTGAATAACATCATAGGAAAAACTCAATCATGTAATCCCAACAGGAGAAGATGCAATTAAAAAAGAAAAAAACGGAGAGAGAGAGAGAGAGAGAATCAAAAAGTGTCAAGATTAATGCCCTCAAGCACAATGAGAGCATGTTTGGAAGACCATATTACACCTGATAAGGATAGTATTTATTCAACATGGTGTTCGGTGCAAATTATATTGTGACTTAACTAATCCAAGTAGCATATCATCCCTCAGTCACACCGCACTGAAATAATCCGCCAAACATTTTTGTAGTTAGTTGAAATAACTTGGTTTAAGCTTCCTTTAAAAATTAAGGATTTTTACTTCGGATTAAACAAAAGTAAGTTATCCAGACAAGGTTATATGTTGAATTATGAATTATGAGCATGTAACAGATTATGTGCTGAAGATATAATTATAATTTACAACCTAAACTTTTGTCCATGACTGGTGAGTTCAATTGAGCGCTTTATTTTGTAAAGTGATGTTGTCTACACCATAGAAGTGGTGACTTTGAAGTACAGTCACTATTGCATTTAGAATGCATTAGACACAACCAAGCGAAATTTAATTTAGCGCAAGTCTTAATCCTGAAAGGGTAGTGTATGCTCATGACTTGGACTCTTTGAAGCATTGGTGAGTCAGAATATATCAAGCTGATGGTGGGAGCTGCACCTAGAAAATTTCTTGTGGAAATGAAAATTTAAGATTCCTACACTCACTACACTATTAGAACTACTCTAGAAATGCAAATGCAACTTGAGAAAATGAACATTTGAGTCATTTGATTGTCATAACAAATAATTATATATAAGCAGTTTAGTTTTAGATGTCACGTTTAGCCATCTGGATTTGCATATTAGACATATGCCACCATTTCCAAAACTTTAGAACCCTAGACAACCCGATTAGAGTTTTATCTTATTAATTCTCTTTTCTTGCCAGACTTCCTTTCATTGTTACCTTATAAAGTAGGATTTGTTCAATTCTCATCATCTCTTTAGTTTGGAAAAGATCTAGGATGTTTCCTTCTCATCAGTCCAGAACTTTCCAACCCAACACTGTTAATCATGCAGCAGACGTACTATTTCACATCAATTTCAAAGACTTAATCAGACTCGTCTACATAAATATAGATTAAAATTAAGAAGTAAAATATAGATATCAGCTCCTAAGAAAGTGTATATCCTAGCCATCAGTGTAACAAATAATCAGCTTTAACTTTCAACTTCTTTCTTCCAGTGACAATTAAATGTTAACCTAAATTAAAAAACCGGGGAAACTTTTGACTCGTTAACTTGTCTGAATCTGAGCAGTAGGTTTTAACAGTTCATTTCTCTAGCAAATCAGCTTACATACTTCCATTTCAGTAAGCTTAAATAACATAAAAATACAAATGTATCACATCATTTCCAGCAATGCATATAAAAATTTTGCAAGTAAAAAAATAACAAATCATTTTGATCTATTCTTACTTGTCATTTAAAAATTTCATTATGTATATACGGACCCTGTTTGGTGGCCCTTTTTTTTTTTGGAAAAACATTGTTTTGAATAATGAAATTTTGCAGAATGTGTGGTTAAAAAGTAGGGAAAAGTTTTAGGTTTACGCATAGAATATTTTATTGTGTGAATGTGTGGTTGAAAATGAGTAAATAGAAAAAAAAGTTTTGAAAGAATTGGAGACAAACATAAGTTAGATTTGTTATTTCATAGAACCCCATGAATACACTTAATGGAGAAAACTAAGCAAGTTCAACACCCAAACAAACTCAATATAATATCAACATTTTCAATCTCAAAGTAAAACAATTGGAACTTCATGTAAGTTCACTTCTCTTTCTTTTATGAACAATGACTGCACCTTTCTCTCCTTCACTTTTTTCTTGGTATTCGTTGGAGTGGGAAATGATGAAAAACAGAATAACAACATTAAAGAATCAACTACAGTATCATATAAAGGGAAACTCAACTCACTTTATCAATGTATAGATATCTTTCTAAGCACTGAACAAAATTCTCTGGTGAGGAACTGAATGAAGAGCTGTAATGACAGCAGAAGTCCATAGAAAGATTGTCCAACCTTTCTACGAAATCATCCACTGGGAGTGGAACTGAAGAGTGGGAGATCAGGGAGTCGTCTTCAGCTGCTATATGCAGAGCTGCTCTCCCCAAATCAACCGCACCATAAATACTAATGCTAGTTTCTCTCTCAATATTAGATAGTTTTCGAATCTCCGAGCAGAAACCATCCCTTGCTGCCTGTACATGATCAATATTCTGATATGTGAACGGAGATAAACAACTGCTATTGCTTTTGCAAGAAAAGAAAAGAAAAACATCAAATGCACATCCTTGGGGAGAAAATTAAAAAAAAAAATTGCCAGGGTTAAGACTTGACTCATACCAAGAGACAATCATAGTTTCAGGGATTTATGCATAAAGGGGTCATATTGATAGATTCTTTTGTCCGTCATAAGAAAATAAATCCAGTCAGCTAAGTCAAACCCATGCATATATTTCCAAAATTATTTATGGCCTCAGTAGTTGAAATCTAAGGCATGAACGGATCTTTAGCCTTCTTACTTATTTTTTCTGCAACTTCTCATGGTTTAGATATCATTTCTGGTGCCCTTGAAGAATAATCTGAGAGGCAAGCAAATACAAGTAAGACAACACAAAAGTAACTAGGCAGATCTGGGTCTTGAATAATTTTACTAGAGAGCTCCAAGAAAGCATCTGTCGTGTCATATGTCATCATCTCTATCGCCAATTCAAAGAATGCAAGTTCGAACTCCAGCATAATCCTTTTCTTTTATTTTTTATTTTTTTTTTGAATTTTTAGGCTTTTAGCTGTAGAATGTTTAGAAGATTATATTTTGGTACCTATATTTTGCTCCAAATACTATAAATCAATTTAAATCCCTACAATGCAGACCGGAGATTAAACTTTATCAATAGTGAACTCTAAAGAGACTTTAAAACTTGAGGCTTATCACCTAGCAGATAATTCAGAATAGTCATGAAAGGAAAAGTAATGTTTTAAATTAAACCTCAGTTTAGATCGTGGGACGAGGATACAATTTTGGCGTTTATGTCTTGACGCTAGATTGTGCTTAGTCATCATAGAATTGGAGCCCAAAAATTGAATGATAGAATATCCCAATCAAACTAAATTAATTTTTCAATAATTCCATTTTCAAGTCCTCAATTCCATGAAGGCAAAAACTCCATTACTGATTTCTTAAAACTCTGTGATTAATTTACTCCAACAAGTCATAATTAGGCACAAGCTTGGACCCTGGCGATATGACTACACAAACTAAAAAATTATCGTAAAGACATTCAATCTGCGTCTAATCGAAATCAAAATCAAAATTGGGTTTCGTTTTAAGACGATTAACATGCTCTTCCAATAGAATTACAAATAATCCGTTCAAGAAAGAATAACCCCATAAACATATAAAGGCATAACCTGATGAAACGATATAACAATGGATTCAAAATAATCCTATCCTATCAATATCTTTTATTAATCCAAAGACCTCCAAAACCAACAATTCAAATAAAAATCAGAAAAATGAATTTACGTGCTCAATTAAAATCCTGTCTATCGGCTGAATTTAGAATCAGATAAAATTAAAAAGAAGTACTGACTCGGGCGTGGGTGGTATTCTGGCCAGAAGAATCGAGGGCATCGTGGAGTACAAATTTGAGGTCGTTTTGTGGCACTGCTGCGGATGATTGACATCTGAAATTGCACGCCGGAGACCTGGTTGGTAATAATGATGGTGACGATGGGTAAAACGGGAATTTGGAGAGTTTCCAAGAATCATTACAGAGTGTATATGGTGTTGATGATAGAGTCAAAGCCCCAGAGGAAATCCATGCACGACCCATCACTAAATTATCTCATTAATTTCTACATTAACTTAATTTAAAGCTTTCCCTCGCGAATCAAATAAATTTTGGCCGTCCGCTTATTTTCGTATTTTCTCTTTTTAGTTTTTATTGCATTTGCCTTACTCGCATTTGCTGTGTAAGCTTAAAAGCATAGTTGTCAGACCCGACCCGGTCACTGACTCGGACAATACAACGGGTCAGTGGGTCAGTGGTTCGACCGGTGACCTGGTGGTTGGACCTACGGTCAATGCTTATTAAGTATATTATTATCTATTAATTGAATAATAAAATTTTGACAGCTATTAATACTAAATAAATTGATCTTATATAATTTAGGTGACTAAAGATCAATATTTATGTCAAAATTCAACAAATTCTTATTTTGCATAAATCACCAAATCAAAATAAATGACAATGATCCATACCATCCATTATAAACAACATACTCCATCCCTATACATCTCGGAAAATTTTGGGTAAACATCCCGGAAAATTTTGTAATATTTACTTAAAAAAAAGTTAAAATTTTATTTACGCATATTGGTCCTAGGATTTTCATTTTTTATTTCCCTTCATTTGCTCAGCAAGTAGAAAAGAGAAGGTACACGAAATAATGCACGATGTACAAATGNAAAAAAAGTTAAAATTTTATTTACGCATATTGGTCCTAGGATTTTCATTTTTTATTTCCCTTCATTTGCTCAGCAAGTAGAAAAGAGAAGGTACACGAAATAATGCACGATGTACAAATGATAAAAAAAATAGCGATATTGCATTTCAAATAGAGAAACAGAAACTCCATGATTACTCACAGCCTCAACCATGGCGTCGGAAATAGCGAAGGTCATTTTGGTCCAAGGAGTAGAAGGCCCAGACAATCATTCCATTGGTGACTTCATCCCCTCACCCTGCACTTGCCGTGAAAGTGGACGGAATCTGTTCATCGCTTCGTCCCATAGTTATTAAACCCGGACCGGACCGGCCGGTTCGATCCGGAACTCGTCGAACCGGACCATGGTCCGGTCCGAGTTGCCCTATATTTTCACTATGTAGTCAGCCCAATAAAACCCAATTGAACCGCCGATTTTTCAGTAAACCGTTGGCACAAAAACCATAGATCCCGCCCGGTCCAATACCTGGAGTACAGGCACGTGAATGACGACGCCTGGCACACGGTGAAGGTAGTGGTGGTGGAAGGTGGCGAGACAATGACAATGAAGTAAGAAGGCTTTTTGGATTCATCGGACACCATTTTCCCAACCGACCAGTTTGAGACGGCGGAAGACGTGGACGAAGCGATGAACAGATTCCGTCCACTTTCACGGCAAGTGCATGGTGAGGGGATGAAGTCACCAAGGGAATGATTGTCTGGGCCTTCTACTCCTTGGACCAAAATGACCTTCGCTATTTCCGACGCCATGGTTGAGGCTGTGAGTAATCATGGAGTTTCTGATTCTCTATTTGAAATGCAATATCGCTATTTTTTTATCATTTGTACATCGTGC
>CAIGRR010177272.1:0-31594 GCA_903798365.1 Fraxinus sp. 1973-6204
TTATCTGAGCTCGATTTGGAGTAATCGGAGGCCCAAATCTTGACAGATATCTTTTAGAAAAAGTGAGATGTATGCTTTACAGTTCTGGTCTTCCTAAGTTTTTTTGGGGAGAAGCCCTAAAAACTGCAACTTATCTTATAAATAGGAGTCCTTCTAGTGCCATTGATTTCAAGTTCCTGAAAAAATATGGTTTGGAACAATACCTGATTATAGTTGGCTAAAAGTTTTTAGCTGTACTGCTTATTCACATCAAAGTGAAGGTAAGCTTGAACCAAGATCCCTAAAATGTGTTTTTCTGGGATATGGAGAGGATGTCAAAGGGTGTAGACTGTGGGTCAAATACCAAAATGGTTATAAAGTAATTGTTAGTAGAAATGTCATTTTTAATAACGATGACATGCCTTGTAATGAATCATCTAATCTTAAAGCACCTGAAACTACATCTGTTAAGGAAACTGTCCTGGAAAATCAATATGAAAATTATGTTATTCAAGATGATTTTATTGAGGTGGAGTATACTCAAACTGATCTTCAACCTGTTCCAATTGAATCTAAAAATGAGATTAAATCTTCTGAAATTGCACTTACTGATTATCAATTAACCAGAGATAGAGAAAGGAGATAAATTAGACCTTCAACCAGATTCAATAATGATGAATTTGTTACCTTATTTTCTGTTCTTGACTTTGTAAATTCAGAACTTGTTTCTTTTTATGATGCTATGAACTGTTCTAATTCTAAATTCGGGAAAGAGGCCATGATTATGAATGAAGAAATGGATTCCCTTATTAAGCCCATGTTTAGTACACATTAGAATTTTTATTTTCATTTCTCTACTCATTTTCAACCACACATCCTTCAATAAAATAATATTTTCTATTACATCAATAACTCTTTTTTCTCTTTCAATCACACATTCTCCTTCAATCTACTATTCCAGAATACATTCTTCCAAAATAATGTGTCTCAAACACATCCTAAAAATGGAACCTGGATTTTGGTTGACAGATCTAAAAATCAAAAGGTTGTTGATTGTAAGTGGATTTATAAGATAAAACAAGGAGATTTTAATTCTAAAAATAAGAGGTATAAAGCCTGATTAATTGCTAAGGGGTTTACAAAAAAAGGAGTTGACTATAATGAGATTTTCTCACATGTGGCTAAGTATACTTCTATTAGAACTTTGTTAGCTCTTACTGCTCATTTTAATTGGGAATTGGATCAACTTGTGTTAAAACATCTTTTCTAAATGGAGACTTGAATGAGATTATATATATGAATCAACCTTTAGGATTTGAAGTAAAATCCAAAATTGATAAGGTGTGTTTGCTGAAAAAATCCCTGTATGGGCTTAAACAAGTCCCCAGGCAGTGGTATATCAAATTTAATACCTATGTTCAAAAATTGGGCTTTGTAAGAAGCAATTATGATTCCTGTCTTTTCTTTAAAGGGTCAGGTGGACCTGAATCCATTTATTTGCTCTTATATGTGGATGATATGTTGCTTGATTGTCATGATAGATCCGAAATTGGTTCTATTAAGTCTAAATTGAAATTCGAATTTGAAATGAAAGAAAGTATATGGCTAAATGGCTTGTTAAATGAAATTGGCTTTGCTGATGATTCTGTTAAGATATATACTGATAACCAAAGTGCCATTCATCTTAGTAAAAACCCTATTTCTCATGATAGAACAAAACATATAGATATTAAGTTTCATTTTGTAAGAAACATGGCTGAAAAGGGTTTGATCAGTTTAGTTAAAATTTCAACATAATACAATCCTTCAGATATGGGGACTAAGGTACTACCTTTAAATAAATTTAGAAATTGCTTGAAGATTCTGAATATCACTTGATGTGATAATTAGAACTTCAAGTAATGTTAATTAAATAGAGTTGAACTAATTTTTTTTTTTTTCCTTTTTGCAGGTTTTTGAGCAAATGAAGCAGAGTAAGTATAGCAATTCTAGATCCATTAAGTGAGCTAAAGTATAGCTCAACAAGGTGGAGATTGTTAATTGTATTGAGTAGCCTCACTATACTTTGGGTTGGGCCTTGTTTTCTGTTTGGACCGTTAAGTGAAATGGGTTGTGGCCTCAATTGAATTAATGTAAGCAGCCATACACGTGGCTGATCCTCTACCCTTGGATGCTAACTGTTCATATTACTTGGTTGACTTGGCTTTTGGGTGGATGGATATTCAAGAGTCTTCCATTCTCTCTTCGTCTCTCTATTTTCATTTTCTCTCTGAGTGAAGTTTAGGGTTTCATGGTTTCTTGTAATCATAATCGATCTTAGTGATTTCTTCAATCATATTCTTTGTGAAGTTTTATATTGTGTATAGATTAGGGGTTAGTTCTGTGATTACGGTTCTATATTTTTTAGGCGAGATTAAACTGAAGAAACCTTTGGTTTCTTCGAACATTTGTACTGATACTTGCTTAATACTTAGTGGATCTAAAGCTATATCCTTTGTAGATGCTCAATTGATAATTAGGTCTTTGTGACTGAACATCCGAACCCTACTGGGTGAAAAATCGTGTGTTCAGTGTCTATTTTATGTTTCTACAAATTATTGTGTGGTTTGTGAACTTCGATCTTTTAGGATTGTTGATTTGGGGCCTTACAGCAATTAAGCTTAAATCTTTTCCATTGTATTCTTTCCATTTGGAAGATCCATTGAGCCTCAATAATAGCTCTTACAGTAGCAGCAACTTCTTTAAAGCCAATCCACCAAAATTGCACCTAAAGTTATAATATTATTCGTGTGAAACCCGTAAACGTACGGGATCATTATAGATTTGATGAGTTAAGAGAATTATCCCACAAAAAATAAATTTCCATTTAGATTTACTAGTTATGTATAGAATCCGAATTGTGTAACAAAAGAGATTTTGAGGTTGTAATTATTCTAATTTAATCTAAGAAATATGTAAAATCAAGATTCTAATCAATTTATGGATGATTGTATTGGATTTAGAATATTCTTATTGTTATCTATTTCAATTCATAATTATGTAATTTAGTTTCATTTTTTTGTTCTTAACAATCGATAAAGTTAATGTATTTAATTTCTTTTCCAAGACAAATTGACCCTTTGAAAACACGCAAGTGAACGAGATCATGAACAAATAATATAGTAGTGTGTAAAGTGTCGAACCCACGAGAACTACGTATTTTATCGAGTTAAATTTAATAATATTCTTAATCGAATAGCAAATATGATTTGTAATAACTCTATGTGTAATTTATTACGTAGTAGAAATTAAAGTAAAAGTTTATCAAAATTTTTAGAAGTATTGCTAAGATGTAGAATCCCCTATTTCATCCATTTTCAGTACAACAATTAAAATGACTATTGTTATCATGCCAGTTGGTCGATGTTTCAAATTTATTTAAAAGTTTCTCTCAATAGCAATTAAATATAATCCTATATGTGACATTTTTATATCTATATAAAAGATATCAACATATAAGAAAGTATTAAACGAGCTAGAACATCTAAAAAAATCGTGCAAAGCATAGATGTATATCTCTATCCTCTATTGAACATCATAATGCTTATTACTATGTGCTAACGGTTCTATTACTTCTCTCGATGATAATAAAATCCTCAACTTGTTCAACTAATAGCCAATTAATTGAAAAGCAAACTAAACCATAATAAACATCCACGCATTTAAATAAATTAACGTCAAAATAATTAATTAATACTAAAAACTTCAAAACAAGGGTTCATCAATATCTTAGCAATGTGAAATTATAGCCTAACATAATATTTAAATTAAACAAATAAAAGTGGACACCGAAAATTGACGAAACGCGAACAAATTTGGAATTAATTGCAGTCTTTTTTTCCTTTTTTGTTCTTCTTTTCTCTCTCTCTCTGTCTCTCCTCTTTCTTTTCTTTTTTCTTCGCTTTTCTTTTTCTTTCTATCTGCTTTATTTCCCTGTCTTTTGCTACGTCTTTTTTTCTCTCCTTTCAATGTCGCCATTTTTTTTTACTTTTTTTCGTGCATGTGTATATAAATATAAATATAAATATATAAAACCTAACTCACCAAATTTTTGGATCTAATTTTAAGTGCAAGTTGAGGCCCAATTAAATCCAATGCTCAATTACATTAATACTTGCTTCCAAATTCTCCATTATTTCATAAAATGCAAGTTCGTTCTTGTACTTTGGATTTTACCTTTTTTCGCCACCTTTTGCTTCTTACAATTCCTTTTCCATTCAAAGAATTTCACCTATTAAACATAAAATGCAACAATTTAGAATATATTTTTTCAAAAGAACTATCAAATGTCGTTATTTTAGGTCCCCAAATAAGTGTAAAAATTACACTTATCACAAATTAATTCTAATATTCGTAACCCGAATTCGAATTATTAGAATGCATAAAATTTTAGATTATCTATAGGTTTGCACAAGTGATAAATGTAATTGCTAACTATTGCAGATATGTTAATTTAGTCGCGTTTTAAACTTATAATGAGTATCCCAACAATACAACAAGCAATTAATTATTTAATTGGTGATCAGCAATTAAATAATGCAACGAGAATGCAAAATTAATCAAGAAATATAAGAAATAAATAAAACTATTAATCTTGAATTAAAACAAATAAATAATAGGGTCCATCTTCATCCAATACAAAAAAGGGATTTAGCCTAGCATGTTTTCAAATAAATTACAAGAATAATGAAACAAAAATATAACCTAGATCATGATAGAATGAGAAAGATGTCAATCTTCGATTCTAATGTTGAATTCTTCAAAATCTTGATGTAATTGGTTTTAATTCCTTGCTAGGGTTTGATCTCATCTCTCCAAAGTGATGAATTAGCCTTTTGTTCTTGATGAATTTGATAATATTATTGTTTATGAAGAGGCAAGAAAGAGTTATTCTAGTGGTTGGCCCATGTCCTATACTTATAGAAGGTGAAATTAGGTCAAGAGTCACGTCCAATTTGAGTTCTTAAATAGATTCAATCATAGAGGAAAGTTGGCATGGCAAATGAAAATTTGCCCCGCATGCCCATGCAGGTGTTCTTGTTGCACCTACACAGTGTAGACGAATTGCTCTTGAGTTGTTTTTTCCATAAACCAGCACGATCGTGCCTACTTTCTATATCGCAACCACACACTGAACAACTTTCAGTATTTTTGTCTCTTCTAATATCCGATCGAGGTGATTCAAAATGTTTTGAATAGCTAACTCAAAGGTCTAAAATTATTAGAAAATTTTCAATTCGAACGTTTGCTATCCAAAAAATAGGTCTCAAACTGAAGCTTAAATTCAAAAGCGCAACTTTTTCGATTGAAAATTGATTTGCAAGAATACTTTTAACTATACTTCACTCTTTTGACATGCAATTTCATCTAATGATTATATATGGTCCAATTCAACTATCAGGTATTATTTTTCCAATTCCACCAATTCGCATTGAGTTCAACCATAATTAGTACATAATTAGGTTATAACTCATCCAAATCACTAAGAAATACTCTAATGTAGTAGCCAAGATAAGTGTACAAAATACACTTATCAAACACCACAAAAGTTGAACATTTGTTGTCCTTAAATAAAATTATAACCTAATTTAAACACAAATATTAAACACACATAGTTAGATAATTTGCCTTTGGTCTAATGATTGGAATACATGTATTAAAATTATGAACTTCTACAAAATCATAATGCTAAAATTAATTTCTACTTATCCAATGCAAAATCGACGTGTGTGTATGAAAATTCATGTCAAGCATCATAAATTCATAAAGTGGTTCGGATGTTGACCCTCAATAGTCAAATTTATCATTTCTTCTCTCGTAAAATGCATACCCCTAAACTTATTCTTTTAACTATTTTTCCAATGTATGATTAATGTTGAGTTTATATATTAATCCTCACTCTCTCTAGTTTAGTTAGATTTTACTAATTATGGCTCAACACATCAACAAATGATGATTCTTCTTATTTTTTATTGCTTCAACCTTCAAAATCAATTAAGTTAATAATCCCTTTTCAAAAGTCTAATTCTCTCAAATGAGTGATTAGGGCTTAATCAATGCATGTAATAATATTTTTTCTTCGTTTTTTTTTTCATCTTATGTATGGAATTCTATCCGTTAAGCTTTCTAAATGAGCTTTGTCATGGTTTTTGGCCGATAATTATCAAGTCAGATGACTATAGGACATTTAGTTATCTTTGTAGGCTTATTTACTAGAATCATAAAAGCTACGAATAGAACTTTCACAATAAGACAATATTTTATCTTCTCTTTTTCATGCAATGATTAGTGCAATGTCCTATATAAACACTTTTTTCTCAAAAATTAACCTTTAACTTAATATTTTCACATAATTTTCATCTTATTGACTTTAGACAATCCATACAAAATTTAGCACACATGGAATCTACATTCATTTCAAAATCTTCCTACAACAATTCAATCACCACCAAACTATCATATAATTGGTTTAAAGATGTGCAATTTAGAGCTTGTTTGATGCACATTTTGAGAATAAGAATACATTTTTATTGTTGATGTGATGAAGAATATGTGGTTAAAAATGAAGGAAAAGTTATTGATGTGATAGAAAACATTATTTTATTGAAGAATGTGTGGTTGAAAATGAGTAGAACAATGAGAATGAGAAAAATAATATGGCTTAAACAGGGGCTTAGTTGTTATTTGGATTTAGCATCTAATGTCGACTAATTAATTTTTTTTCAATATATTCAAATTTTGAATCAAACCATTCCTTCATGATGCAATCCTCAATGTTAAGCGGTTCCTTGAGTGGATCATTCATTGTGAATCTTCTTTTTTTTCTTCTACCCTTAAGGTTAATTCATCTTTTTCCAAATCCATTAATGTTAAGAATGATATCCCCAAAACGGTTATGTGTTGAACATCTATATTAAGGATGATGTAATAAACAGGAAAGAAGTTATCTCCAACTTTAATGAGCATATCATCTGCCACTCCATAAAGATGCTTGAGTGTCCTATCGCCAGCTGTAGAATTATTGATGTCACTTTTGAATCATCAAATCCTAATTTTTGTAGATAGACTTGGCATTATATTAATACTTGCTCCAGCATCAATTAAAGCATTTAAATCATGTGAATTTCCTATAGAACAAGATACATTGAAACTCTCAAGATCTTCTAGTTTAGGAGAGAATTTACGTTGTATGATTTCGCTGCACTCTTCTGTCAAAGCTACTATTTCATCTACTGACTAATTTCTCTTCTTGGTCAACATCTCTTTCCAAAACTTAGTATAATTGGGAATCTATAGAACCATATCAATGAGGGCATCCAAGAACTTCTTGAATTGTTTGTCTAGCTTATTGTTCTGCGACCTTTGAAGGAATTGGATTTGATGTGTATTTATTAACAGGAATGGTTGCCTTAACTTGTGGTCATTTGCTTCTTGATTATCTTTTGATAATTCTTTAGACTGACCCACTTGTTCATTGCATGGTAGGTACTTGATTCTCCCCCATTTATTTCTTTTTTCATAGTAATTTCTGATAGTTGAACTCCACTTCTAGTTGTAATGGCCTGAACTTATTCCTCTTTAGGTTGTCTTCGAAGTCTTTGAAAAAATAGAATAGGTGAAACATAAGCTCGATCAAAGGTACACGCTCGATTGACGGTGTCTCTATAATTGCATAATTCGCAGCTTCAACTGATAATACATATTTTCGTTGGTTCTTTTCTATACCATATGGCTGGGTACCTTATGTTTTGTTGGCTAATTCAGCTGCTATCTACCCCCACCCGAGTTTTCAAATTTTTAATTGCAGCCTACTGGTTTTGAAGAATAGCTTGTTGCTTTTGAAGAATAGTCTGCTGGTTCTGGAAATTAACCTCACTTTTAGCAATGAACTAGGCCACTAATTCTTCCAAAAATGACTTCTTCTTTTGTTGTTACTAAAATCCTAGTAGGTTGCCTTAAATCTGACATCTCTACTCCTAATTATTTGTCTATGAGAGATTAGGATGCTTGCTCCAACCTAGATTTTAAGTGTTGGAGTAAGGATTATTATCCTGCCTTTGTGAGTTCTCTGTACATAGCTGACCTCCTTAATCTGATATGCAAGGGTGGATGCTAATGTATAGCTTGTAGTTGTATGATTTGCTCCGTAGCTATTGCAGACTTGTTTTAGTGGGTACACCACGCTCACATTTTGAGTAATGTTATCCAATTTCTTCGTTAGTACTTCCATCTAGACTACCAATATACAATTACATCTATGTTTTGAATACTTGCTATTTTTCTTGGTAATTCCCTATCTCTTGACTATATAGTTTGATTTTATGTTATTTTCTTGAAGAGATCTAAGCTATCGTCAAGGAAATATCCGTGATTGATCTTCCTATTGAAGCCTTTTATCATGTTATGATATTTAGGATGCAGACCTGAATAGAAGATATAGACCTTAGAATTTTTAAGAATATCTAAATTTGGGCACTTTCTAAAGTAATACTTGAATCTTTCCCATGTTTCTGGATAGCTTACGATATCCCTTTGCTTGAATGTTTTCTGATTTGATGGACACAAAAAGGCGGGAAAAATTTATGTACCATGTTATTCCACAGAATGATTCTCCCAGGAAGTAGTGAGTATAATTGTTCTCACATGTCTTTCTTTAAAGTATGAGGAAATGGGCACAATCAAAAAGCATCATGCCTTCGTATTGATCACCTCGCAAAGAATCAAGAAAGCTTGAATATTTTCATGAGGATTTTCAGCTGATTTTCTAAAGAACATAATATCATAATGATTCTTAAATAAGTTGATGACGTCAGGTATGATATGAAAGTTGGCTAACCCAAAAGGTAGATAAAAGATAGCTTGTTGCACATGAATAGGCATGAGATTTAAATAATCCCTAAGAGCTTCTCCATGATTGGCAATTTCTCTTGGTGGATCTTATTGTTCTGGTGGATCTGGTGATAACTGAAGTTGATTTTGATTTTCTGTCATTTCTCTAAATTCTTTTCTTTGTTGTTAGAAGGTTCTTTCGATCTCAAGATCTAATGGTAGGAGTTCAATTTCTTCAGAATCTTACATACACTGCCAAAATCAAACAAGAGAGATTAGGTATGTAAATAAAAGTCTAAAACAAAACAAAAGAAAATTTTGAATACTATATAAACTAATAAATTCGAATTAAATATTTTATTCCTCGGCAACGACACCAAAAATAGATTTGATGAATTAAGATTATCGTCTCACAAAGAATAAATTTCAGTTCAAGTTTACTAGGTATGTATGGAATCTCAATTGTGTAACAAAAAAGATTTTGATTCTATAATTATTCTAATTTAATTTATGAAATATGCAAAATTGAGGTTCACATTAATTTATGGATGATTGTATTGGATTTATAGTGAAATGCCTCGAGTTCAAGGGCTCGTGACATTACTACAATCTTAAATTTGTAAAATTCATCCTAGATTGTTCATAAAAATGCAGAGATCAACTTGGACCAGAAGCGTTAAAGACTTCAGAGAATCCGTTGCAAAATTAAAGAAGTTTTCTTTTGGAAAGTTTGGATTTTCAGCTTGTTCAGTTTCTTAAAAAAAAAAAAAATTGGCATCCAAATGAAATACAAAAATCATAAAATTTAAATTGTAGACATCTTACACAAAGGAGAATTACAGGTTAAAATCTTGTATGCAAATTCAATCGATAGATGGGTCAAAATTGTTTTCAAAATTGGATCTATTTGTTCTCTGGTACATTCTGGTAGTCCTGGGAAAACGTTCATAACTGGAGTTTTACACAATCAAGATTCATGATTCAAATATGAGAGAGAGAGAGAGAGAGAGAGAGAGAGAGATAATCCATACGACCTTTTCCTACTGAAATCACCTCGAAATTCCAAGTATTTTGATCGTGGTGAGTTTTTAAACTTAAGGCAGAAACTGAAATATTTAAACACTAGAGTTACAACCCAAATGAACTAGATAAACCATAATAAAATATCATATACACCTTTACACAATTTTCATAAAAAATTCACTCTTCAAACTTTCAAGAAATACTAACTTAAAACATTACAAAATTTAAATAATTATTCGAACAAAACATGACTTAAATGATGACTTTTGGATTTCACAACAAAGCACCACCGCTCTCCTCCACATTGCTATTGATCGCCTTAATTTGAAATTGTTATAGGGAGGGGTTGAGTTTTTCATAGAAACGCCCAATAGACTCATACACGTTAAATCCAAACATATTATACTTCAAGCATATATTCATGTTATTCAAACTTTTAATTAGTAAGCATATCGATGATCAGGCAACATACAAACATTTGGTGCACTACTACGCCGCCAGCTTATATTTAAACCCCCATAAGGAGTCACATATAATCACATTTATACATGCTGAAATATAACATGAGTTAAAATAAAACTTAAGCCTACCTCTTTCAAAACAAATCTTAGGATTTGACCACCATGTATGTCTCCTTAACTTGAATTTTAATTCCTGAACTATTTGATCTTTGTGGATATATCTTTTTTACTGTGTCATCAAAGGAAAAATGAATGGAAAATTACTAAACTGTGGAGATGATTGAGGACACACGTGCAAGAGGAATTTTAATAGTATAAGACTTTGAGATTGTTTATCCTAATATACAACAAAATATACTAATGACTAACCGTTAATTCAAATTCACCAGTAACAACTTTGTTAGGATTATGATAATATAAAACTAACTCAAGTGAATGGATAATCCATGTACATCACACGTGCACTGACCAAAATTCAAAACAAATGAATGAAATTCTTCCAAAATTCAATAACCATAGTTTTTCTTTTATTTGCTCTAATTTGGTTGTCCTTATCCAAATTAACTTCTTCTCAACCCTAATTTACATTATTAATTATGACCTATCAAATGAGTCCAATATTGCTATAGTAATTTTCACAACTTCAATAATCTAATAATCAATCTTGCAATATCGAGCATTCGAAAGGAACTAGAAATCTTAACTAAACTACGACATGCGATTATTGACTCTAATACGATTAGGCGGCAAAACATAACTTAAATGTACTATAATTTGTCACAAAATATTTCAAAGGGAAACACGCAACTAAGGGTGACAAAAAAGCTCGACGGCTCGGCCCGGAAAAAGCCCGAGCCAAGCCTGGCTTGGGCTTGGGCTCGGTGGCACCGAGCCAAGACTCGGGCCGAGCCCCATTTTGGAGCGTCGACTCGAGCCCGGGCCGGCCCGTGGCCCAGGCGAGCCTGCTCCATTAAAAAAAAAATTAAAGCCCTATTTGAGTCACATTATTTGTTTCATTTTCATTCTTCTACTCATTTTCAACCACACATTCTTCAATAAAATAATATTTTCTATCGCATCAATAATTTTTTCTTCTTTTTCAACTACATATTTTCAATCACATCAAACAAAAAAAAAATGCATTCTAAGACTCAAAATGTGCACCAAACAATGGCTAAATGTTTTAAATTAAAGCCAATATATATAATATATCATTATAATAAAAAAAGACAAAAAGGCAAAAAAAGACGAGCCGGCTCGTCTCGGCCCGCTAAGGCCCGAGCCAAAATCTCGGGCCGAGCCTCATTTTTTTTGGTCAGGCCGGGCCTGGCTTGGCTCGGCTTGGGCCCAAAAAAGCTTGGGCTCAGCTCGAGTTTTTTTTTTTCCGGTTCGACTCGACACGTTGAGATAGCTACACGCAACTAACATAGATTAGACTTAGTATATTTAATTACATGACCACTTAAAACACATAAATTTGGGAAAAAATTATATCTACGCGAATTTATTTCTTATAAAAATTTGGAGAAAAGCTATCATTTTTAAATATGAAAATTTTCGATCGCTACATAGAATCCGCTTATTGTTATATGTTTCAATTCCTAATTATATAATCTAGTTCCATTCATACGTTTTTATCAATAGATAAAGCTAATGTATTTAATCTTTTTTCCAAGTCAAATTAATTCTATTCTAATCACGATCTAAATCTATTCCTAGTCTAAATTCGAATTATTAGAATACATTAAATTTTAGATTTCCTATAGAATTGAACACGTAATAAATGTTATCCCTAACATATATTAAACATATGTCAATTTTGCCGTGTTCTAAATTTACTGTGAATCTCTCAAACAACTAATTATCTAATTGGTCTTCAAACAAATAAATAATGCAAAATTAATCAAGAAACACAAGAAATAAACTAAAATACTAGTCTTGAATTAAAACAAATAAATAATAGGATTCATCTTCATCCAATAATAGAAAAATATAACCCCGGACATGATAGAATGAGAAAGATGTTGATCTTTAACTCCAAGGTTAAATTCTTCAAAATTTTGATGTAATTAACTTCAATTTCTTGTTAGGGTTTGATCTCATTTCTCCAAAGTGATCAATTGACATCTTGTTCTTGAATAATTTGATGATATTCTTGTGTATGAAGAGGCAATAGAGAGTTATTCCAATGTTTAGCCCATGTCTTGTACTTATAAAAGGTAAAATATTAGGTCAAGAAACAAGTCCAATTTGAATTTCAAAGGAGATTCAATCATAGAAGGAAAGTTGGCCCGTCAGATGAAGATTTACCCTGCGTTCCCATGCAATGCATGGGAATTGGTCTTGGTTTTTTTTTTTCAACAAATGGTGCGACCGTGCTGGCTTTCTATACTGCAGTTTCGTAGTGTAATTTTTCAGGTACTGAACAACTTTCAGTATTTTTGTCATAATTTGTTCTTTCGATATTCGATTGAGGTGATTCAAAGTGCATTATAAAATTAACCCAAATGGCTACAATTCTTCTACAGATAAAAAATTTCCAATTCAAATGTTTGCTATCCAAAAATGGGTCTCAAGCTAAAGCTAAAAGTTCGGAGCGTAATTTTTTCAGTTGAAAATTGAATTGTGAGAATACTTAAACTGTATTAAATATTTTAACTATATTTCACTCATTCAACCTCCAATTGCATTCAATAGATCATATATGACATTCAATCATCATTTTATGGTCCGAATCAACTATTGAATGTTTGCACTTTGGTTCCCGAACTTTAAATTTATTTTTTTTGCCCATATATTGTTTCTTTCTTCCAATTCACACATAATGAAGCTATAACTCATCCAAATCACTAATAAATGCTCCAATTTAATGGTTTAGATAAGTGTACAAAATACAATTTAATGGTACATCATTATGATGTTGATCACAACCACATACATTATGCCTATAAAAAGCAACTCCACCAGCAACACCACTCTTCTTCTGCAACACCATAACCTACACCAAGATCACTACCATTGTCACCTGTTTAATCACCAAATCCTCCAAGTCAACTAAAAAGATCCTCAAAAACATCATAATTCCTGAAAATTTCTTACCACTGCCTTACTTTAACCAATATTAGCTACCACGAAAATCTTGCGATGTGAACCGGTCAATTGCTAACTTTTAGGGGCCTCAACCTTCTTCGAGCTTAGACTGATGAACTGGTTTTGTGAGTACTTTGTAATTTTGTACATGTTTTACTGCAGGGCATAACCTTACTATGTGTTTGTTGTCAGATGCTAAATATAGATCGTTCATTGGTAGTGTCCCAAATAATTGGAGTGATGACAACTTCAAAAATGTCATTGAAGATAGTCCCAAAAAAAACCAAGAACTCAAAAATGTCTATTTTTTACCATTTAAGTGTTGAAATACTAGCATGCTATCAGTTTTATATTGACGGATTAAGTTTCTTTGAGTTGTGGCCTATTTTATTCTTTAATTACAATATCCTTAAAATTGTGGTTATAATCGCAGGTTTTTTTTTTTTTTTTTGAATATTACAACAATGTTTTTGATAATTACTCTAATGCGCCGACAGTCATATGAGCTAGTATGAAGATTACACCAGATCGTTCTGGTGCTGCTGATGCTGATCAGGTATTGCCTCAAATGGTTGAAACTTCACACACTCTCACAAGGCCTTATTACTTGGAGGTTCTTTTGGATGTTTTTCTTCAAAATGCTTGGTTTCAAGTTAATGGGAAATATATGTATTTTTTGCATTGTAAAAGAGATCAGTGAATTGGGAATGTTTTGTATAAGAAGTCTGTTATGAACCAATTGAGAACCGGGCCAAATAATAAAGACAAGAATAATATGAGCAATATAAAAATAATGAATCACAAAGAAAACAAAATTTACGTGGAAACCCAAATTCGGGAAAAGCACAGGCAGAGGCGGAGAATTCAGTATAATCAATAATAAGGAGCTATAAAGGATCTCTTTGGACCAATAACCAATTGAACAATTGGCCAATTTCAATGTGTTGTACACCACATATTTATAACCAAAGAATTCCTAACATACTAGGAGAATTTTAATTAAAAGTTTAATATAAGATGAAGTCCCAATAAAAAGGATAAAATCAATAATAAAGAATTTGGGATGAAATAAGAGTCAAAATCACAATATACTCATTCAAGACATCTTCAAGTCTACTATAAATCCCAAATACTCCTTCAACAGTATTTACAATCAAACACTTAACAAGAATTCGGGTCATAACCCAATTCTAACAAAGTCTGTTGACCCCAAAAAGTGAACTCGACAGATACGTGACCCAGTCTTACCACGTCAAGTGCAGTTCCAACGCGTTCTTACTGAAGTAACGACGATAATTGGTCGGAAATGGACGCGTGAGGCACTTTACGATGAGATACAAAAATGTTCAAGCTCCGACAATGTAGAACGAAGACAATCGCACTAACAACGATTGCCGAGCAAAAAATCAAAATAATCTTATGTTATAATCGACGTGAATATCTGGAAGGATAGATAAAAACATGTATTGGAATCACTATGTTGTCTATTCGAGTTGATGTTCAACAAGATTGTAAAGATAACCAATGAATATTCCACTAAGTGTTTCCTGTAGATTTCTCAAGAGTTCAAATATCTATTTCTCGTCTTTTTTATTGTAAAAGAGTCACCCCGATTACTTACAATGAGACACTATTTATACTGCTTAGGCCGAAGTGGTGACCGTTGGATGAGAACCACGTGGCCTTATCTCCTATATTGGGACGCTACATCATCGTCCATTCATACAATTAATACATTGATAAGAGGACAGCCGCTCTACATAGTAGGCTGACATGCTGACAAACTTTATTACAAACGTCACATCAATCACTTCTAGAAGATCTTCGAATTTGTAGCATGGGGCAGCGTCAGCTTATGGGCCTCGGATGAGTCTAGAGCCTCGGAAAGCTTCATAGAGCCTCAGAGTAAGTTCGTAGTGCTTCGTCCTAAAAGTAGTGATTCGGCATGGACTTCGGATTTTGGTGTAAGGACTTCGAACTTGTTTGACTTTTCTTTACTTGATCCTATGAACCTTCCTTTGACTTATTGACTTCTTGTCCACGTGGAAACTTCTCTTTGAGCCTCGGAGAAGAGGCGTAACAACAGTCTCCCAAGTCTAGGTATGATTATTAATGTAATGTATGGACTTTGAATTCTAGAAGGGTTGGTCGGTGTGGAACCTCCGCGAGCGTCGTCCGGAGTTGTTTACTTGGAAATTTCCTGAGCTTTTTCAAACTCTCCGAGAAAAGTGTACTGAAGCAGTTCAATCTGAAGCTGTGTCTTCCGAAATGCCGTCACGTCCATCCTTGAAGCACTGTTCTATTTAATCAAGGTAAAGAAAGGGGTCAAATACTTTCAGGACTTCAGATTGATGGTTACGAGGTGTTCTTTGATTTTAATGAGTTTGAGAAACATGAAGTGTCCTTAATCATGGCGCCTTAATGATTTGATGTCGTGGCACGTTTCCAAGATAAAACAGTTGGGGCGGTACACTTCCAGTACATGCAATCGTCGTCGTATTTAATGTACAATGATGGTTATCTCTCACGCATTTCATGAATTCTAGACGCACGAGGGCGCGTGGAACAGACGTCGTGATCTAGTTCATTGAAGACGAAGCGTTAGACGTAGTGGGTGGCTCAGATTGAATCCTCCAATTTGGACAGCTAGATGACCCAGATCAAGATCCATCGGCTTGGATCAAGCATGTTTGCCTATAAAAGGCATGGATTTTAGAGGGAGGTTTTTCTACTTTTGTACAAATTTTTGCTTTACTGCCTTTTGAATTTCTTTGAGTCTTTAGATTCTTTCCAAGAATTTTTCAAGTATTTCCCAAGAACTCTTCAAGTTTACCTTGAAGTTTTGCTAAATGTTTTTCTCTGTTGCTTTCATTTCCTTCTTTCTTTTTTCTTCAAGAAACTCGTAAGTATTGCAATCCTCTTTTCTTTTTCTTTTTTCTTTATTTGTAAGCTTTCAATCAATCCCTGAATTGATGGCTTCTTCCACGTCTTCTGTAGAGAATATAGACCTTAGTGAGGTTGCCAACGAAATGGGGATCCAAATTACAAGTACTACCGACTTTATAAGGGCCGTCAAGGCTAGAAGAGGTACTTCGGTTTCTAGAGATATTGAGTGGGACGACGGTATAGCTTGGGGGGCAGTAAAAATCCCACCCTCGGTAGATCTGACCTACTAAGCCAACCTTAGGGAGAAATATAGGATCCCTTACGACATCAAACTCATTTTCCCATCTCCGAATGAGCAAGCCTACTATCCTCCTAGGGTTGCTTCGCCATTAGTGAATTTTTATCGAAGGCTGGACTTCACCTGCCAATCCATCCTTTCTTCTCGGCAGTCCTGAGGCTCTACGGGCTAGCTCCTACCCAACTCGTCCCCAACGCCTAAGCCCAACTAGTTTGCTCTTACTTCCTCTGGAAAGAGGAGACTCTCGAGATTAGTATTCCCTATGTCCTTGGGGGGTACACTCCCCCTTTGTCCTAGGCTTGCCTACATCCATAAAAGGATGAAAGGAGACCTGGTTCTAGGTCAGAAGGAAGTGTCAGGAATGTGAGGGTGACCTCGTCTCCCAAGTCAATGTCCCGACCTCTTATTCTGATACTCGTGACTGCATTTCATTCTTTGTTGTTTTTTGAACTAATGAGGTCTGATATTTACCTTTTATTGTTTGTGTTTGCAGGGTCGGTTTAACGGTTCGGGTTTATTGAGAGTAATTGGGACACTCTCTCCAAAGTGTACAAGAAATCACCTGACATCCGTGACTTCAATCGCCCGTTCCAGTCGAGCCGTTTCTTTGAAGACTTGGGAGTATTGGTACGAAGGGGTAAGAGTCTCTCACACTTGTTCATTTCTATGTTATTTTTCTTTTACCAAATCTTGCTAACCTTGTTTGTCCTACTTGCAAATAACTTTGAGAAGATAAGGTATCCCACTCCCAACATGGCCACCATCTTTGCCGCCACATCCACCACGGGAAAGGGGATGAAGCTCTTATCTATTGGAGGATAACATGTGAGGGACAAAATTGAGAGGGTCAGCAAGGAGGCTGCCTCTCGAGAAGAGGGACGACCCCCCTATATCGGATAGGAAAAACAAAAAGTGGAAGAGGACCCCAAGAAAAAGTTCAAAATCCCAACCCCCAATGGGACGGGTAGCTCAAGAGACGTCACTCCCCTCGCTCTGAAGTCCCAACGGGGAAAAACATTTGGACAGTTCGATGGCCGCTGCCTCTGGGGGACAGAAGAGGCCAACCGTTGTGGAGCCCCCAAGGCAGGCTCCTACAAAGAAGGCCAAGGCTTCAAGTGACTCCACTGCTTCTGAAGCGACAAAGTTAAACCTGAGTTCGGCCGTACGAACTAATGGAGTTAAAAATCCAAGGCTCTTGCCCTTCTTTCGCCTGATGTCCAAACCACAACAACCACATTCCATAAGTTTTGGACGGAGAAGTGGCAATCCTTTGTGGAGAAGAATGATACCGTCGACGTCGTTGCTACAATGGTGGCTCAAGTAGGGAGGTCATTTGGTATGGCCATATAGGTGGAGGCCCTCTTTAAAAACCTTCAACGAAAAAATAGAGTTTATGAATAAGGCCTCCCAGGTTGAGGAGGCTGCTAGTAAGGCAAAGGTAAAAGTGAAGGCCTTGAAGAAACAAAACTCTAAGGAGTCATTGAAGCTTGTCTCTGTTTTAGCAAAGAATGAATCTTTGGAGAAGGAGGTCCATCTATCTCAAAGTGAGGTGGCCTCTCTGACTAAACGAGTGGAGACTTTGGACGCACATCAGAGACGGGTAGCTGAGGCCCTGGAGAAGGTAAATAAAGAAATTTCCATTTTGAAAGGGAAAGTGTGGGAGCTGTCCTCCCAGGTGGCTGGCCTGAAGGAAGAAGTAAAGACTGTTCGGAGTGATGCTGAACAGGCCAATCGAGACAATAAGAAGTCATTTCTTACCAACTTCCACTTGACCGAGGCGTATCAACATTTTAGGAAGTATTGGCAAAGGTATACTTACATCGAGGTGATCGAGTGGCTGGAGGTGAACACTCAAAGCGTCGACACTTCTAAGTTATGGGCGGAGTTTCTTGAGGACGAGGAAGAGCCTCAAACTCCAGCTGAAGGAGACCAAGTAATTGAACTCAATGATGATGCAGATGAAGAAGCTGCTACTGAAGAAGTGGCTCCTTATAGTGCCCTTTGTGGCTCCTCAACTCCCACCCCGTTAGGACCGATACTTTTATGTACCTTTTTTTTACAAGTGTAACGGCCTCGACCCACTCAATGTAAATAGTCTTTTGTCTAATGAAGTTATGTTTTTATTCAACACTTTGTCTCTTAATTCTGTATCACTTGTGTTTAATTCTGATGTGATTGCTAATATAAATTCGAACTACTTGTACTTCAATTACGACATTAAATCAAACATCAATATTAGCTTAGTAATGATCATGCCGAACTTATGAACCTTGTGATTCAACTTCATGAAACATGCAATGAGGTCTGACTTATCCAAGTGTTAGGTGGTCTGATCTAATTGCAAGGTTTAACAATAACATAACTAAACTTGCAAATATATTATAAGTGTTGGGAGGTCCGACTTAATCCACATCATATTCAGAATCACTTACATAAGTTCATAATCAAGTTTCAAGTAATAAGCACACTGAAGCCCTCCTAATTATTTCATAATTTGTCGAACTAGTTAATCATGCTTATAAGGTCAAACATGTTTGTGAGACCTAGGTTATGTCAGCCATCCTCACATCATACTTCAAATAGCAATTTAAATACTAGAATTTCTTCCAAGTGTTTGTAGGTCGTGTACCTTAATAAGTTTTTAAACTCAAGCACATTGATGTGTGGGAACTGAAGTTCTATAGCACTTCAGACTTTATTCTTGCTTTATTTATAATTTGTACAAGTGCAGACGATTTTCTTGCCTTTTCTTCTCAGGCATGGGGTCGACTGATTTGCCCATGCTAAGGTTCCCATACTAATTTTAATTTTTAGAAGCATGTTACACTTTGTAAACGCAGACGTGGTCATTTGCGGAAATCTTCTGTACTGTTCTCATGCTTTTACCTTTATAAGGTTGGTATGTCCTCGCATGAACATCTTCGAGGTTTTTAGCCTTCTTTGACGAAAATTTTGACTCATAACTGATATAAAATAAGTTATTTTATTAAATTAGAAACTGTAAATACAAAATATCTTACATCATTGGTAATATTTGCACAAATGTTCTACATTCCACGGATGAGGTTGTGCCTTTCCATCCATATCCTCTATTTTATAGGTTCCTGATCGAACCTCTTCGTTGATGCGATAAGGTCATTTCCAATTGGGCCCAAAGGTTCTTGATCTGTGCTCTTTGGAGGGTGGGAACACCCTTTGAATACCAGCTCATTTAAATGAAATGACTTCTTTTTTACTTTCGAATTGTAGTACTTAGTCATTTTTCTTTGATAGATGGCCAATCTGGCTTAAGAGTCATCCTTCATTTCTTCAAGGAGGTCGAGTCCACATCTTCTCATCTCCTCATTGCTTATCTCATTAAAATGTAATCGTCGAGAAGATGGTCAACCAATTTCAACAAGGCTCATAGCCTCGGTCTCGTAAGCCATAGAGAATGGGGTTTCTCCTATAGCAGTCCTGCTTGTGGTTCGGATGGCCCACAGTACCTGAGGAAGTTCATCGACCCATGTCCCATTGGAAGCATCCAGTTTCCTCTTCAAAGCATATTTGATCGTTTTGTTCACGGCCTCGACTTGTCCATTTGCCTGTATGTGATGTGAGGATGAGAAGTGTTCCTTGATGCCCACTCCTCACACATGTTTCTGACCTTCTTGTTGTCAAATTGTCTGCCATTGTCAGATACAATTGAATATGGTATTCCAAACCTGCATATGATGTTCTTCCATAAGAACTTAGAGGTGTTGGCCTCAGTAATCTTGGCGAGCGGTTCGGCCTCTACCCATTTAGTATCAATGGTGACAATCGCGAAATTAGAGTTTCCTCTCCCTTTGGGAAGAGGTCATATGAGATCAATTCCCCCACTTCGCAAATGGTCATGGGCTGCACACAACACTCAGCTCTTGTGAAGATTTCCTTTGGATAGTAGCGAAGTATTGGCACTTATCACACTTCCTAACAATTTGTTGTGCATCATTTTTCAAGGTATACCAGTAATATCCCTTTCTAAGCACTTTTTGTGCCAAGGACCACCCTCCTGCGTAGTTTTCACATACTCCCTCGTGGATTTCTCGGAGTACGTAATTTGCTTGCTCTCCCCCAATACATCTGAGTAAAGGTAACGAGAACCCCCATTTATATAGTACCTCGTCCTGGAAGATGAAGTAGACAGCTCTCCTTCTGAGCTTCTGAGCATCTTCCTTCCCAAGGGGTAGAGTTTGGTCCTTGAGGTACAATATGATAGGCTTCATCCATGGAGGAGTGTCTTCGACCCACATCACTGTATTTTTTATGTCTATGGATGGCCTTGCTAGGTGCTCTATGGGTATGACCATGAGTAGCTTGAAATCTTTGCTACTCACTAGCTTCGACAACACATCAGTAGGATGTTCTCGAAATGTGAGATTTGCACCAGCTCGAATTTCTCAAAAGAAGTGATGAAGTTCATCACCAATTTCAGGTTTGTTGCCATAGATTTGTCCATAGTTGAGAAATTTCCATGGACTTGACTTACAACCAGTTGCGAGTCACTACTGATGACGAGCCTCTTTACTTGCATTTCTTTTACTAGCCTCAAGCCAGCTAAAAGGGCCTCGTACTCTGCTGCATTATTGGTGGCCTTAAATCTAAACTTCACAGCGCATGTAAGCTTGTATCCCTCCAGGCTTACCAAAATAACCCCTGCACCTGACCCTATTTCTCCTGAGGATCCATCAATTGAGAGATTCCAGATGGGTAGTTCGGCATATTCCATCTCTTATTCCATTTCTAAAATTGGAGTAAAATCGGCTACAAAGTCTGCAAATGCCTGACCTTTGATGGATGTCCTTGGCTTAAAGACGAATTCAAGTTCGTCAAGCTCTATAACCCATTTGAGTAATCTTCCTGAAGCGTTTGGTTTATGTACCACTTGTTTGAGGGGGAAGTCTTTCAGCACGTGTATGATGTGAGTCTGAAAATATGGCCTCAACTTTCTGGATGTAGTTAGTAAGGATAGGTTCTCCACATCGGGATTGCGAGTTTCAGCTGCCAGGAGTGCCTTGCTAAAGTAGTAAAGTGGAAGTTGGTGGTTGTTCTCTTCTCTAATTAGAACTGAATCGAGGGCTTCGGAAGTTACTGCCAAGTATAAGTGCAATTTTTCATGATCCTTAGGTTTGGAGGGTAGGGGAGCCTGACCTAAGTGCCTCTTCAGCTCTTATACGGCTACTTAATATTCTTCTGTCCACTGAAATTTATTTCCTCCTTTGAGGACTTTAAAGAAGAGTAGGTTCGTTGCCTTAGAGGTGAAGCGGTTCAAGGCTACAACCCGTCCAGTGAGGCTTTGTACCTTTTTTGGCTTTTGAGGTAACTTCATTTCAATCAAAGCTTTGACCTTTTTAGGGTTCACTTTGATGACTCTTTGGTTAAAGATGTAATTTTCCAGAAGATACCCCAAACGTGCATTTTAAGGGATTGAGCTTCATCCAATACCTTTTTAAAATTTTGAACGTTTCATCAAGGTGTGCAACATGATCTCTTGCCCTCAGACTTTTTACCGGCATATCGTCCACATAGACCTCCATGGTCTTTCTAAAGAGGTCGGCAAATATCTTGTTGACAAGCCTTTAATAGGTAGCTTCGTTATTTTTCAACCTGAATGGCATTGCCTTGTAACAATAAAGTCCATTGTTGGTGATAATAGAGGTGTGCTCCTCGTCCCCTGGGAACATGGGGATTTGGTTGTATCCAGAATATGTATCCAAGAAAATGAGGAGTTCATGTCCAGCGGTTGAATCCACAAGTTGGTCTATTCTTGGAAGTGGAAAATGCCCTTGGGGCAAGCTTGATTCAAATTTGAGAAATCTATGCAAACCCTCCACTCCCCATTGTGCTTTTTCACCAACACAGGGTTAGAGACCCACTTTGGATACACAAATTCCTGGATAAACCCACTGTCAATCAGCTTCTTAACTTCCTTCTTCAGAGTTTCGTATCTTTCCAGGTTGAGGGCCCTCCTTTTTTGCCTATGTGTCGTAGCCTTTGGGTCTAAGTTCAAGTGGTGGCAGTTGACCTTTGGATCAATGCCTATCATGTCGCTATGCTTCTAAACGAAAACATCTAGATTTTTTAATAAGAAGTCCTTCAATTCCTTCTTCACCTTTATGGAGAGGTTGTTTCCCAGCTGCAATTGATTGGATTGATCATGTGGGTCTACTGGGAAGGCCTTCAGTTCTTCTATAGGTGTTGTTTGAGGCTCGCAATCAATGATGCGAGGATTAAGCTCCTCTAGCAAGCTACTTCTTCAGTAGCCATCCCTTTTTCAGGGGTCAGATGGTATCGAGGATGTCTCCTTCTTCAGGGGCCTCAGCCATAACGACGTCTTCCCCTTGTTTAGGAGCATCGCTCATGTCAATGTCTGTGACAATGACATTAACAGTTCTTATTTCCACTTTTTTTAAGAAAATTGAGTAGCACTCCCTAGCACCTCGATCGTCGCCTCGGACTGTAGCAATACCATTTTCGATTGGAAATTTCATGCACAGGTGATGAATGGAGGTGATAGCCCATAGATCCTTCAAAGCGGGTCTCCCAAGCACTCCATGATAAGTGGATCGGTTGTCAACCACCAAGAATTTCCTGAAGTGTCGGGCAATAAGTGGTTTAGTCCCCATCTCTATTGCTAGAGTGATTTTGCCCCTTGGGATGATGTTGTCTCCTGTAAAGCTGTACATATGGGAGCTCATCGGGGTCAACTCATGATATACTTTCATTTTGTCAAAGGTGGTTCCAAAGATGATGTTAACCAAGCTCCCATTATCCACTAGCACTCTTTTCAAGTCATTGCGGGCTACGACAGCCCTTACTACTAAGGCCTCACAATGTGGATAATGTACACACACAGCATCTTCTTGAGTGAACGTAATTGAGGAATTGCTCTTCTAGTAGAAGATTGGTTAACTATATAGCTTGTCATGGGAGGATCACTTGTTTCCCTAGCATAACTCCTTTGTGAGTTTTCGAATTCTCCTCCAACATGTGGGCCTCCAATAAGCTTGTCAATCTCCCCGATGAGTTCTTGATCGTTTTTCATATGGGGCTTTACATCTACCTTTGGCCCTCTCTGGGACTTTCTGTGTCATTATCCCTCCCTCCTGGAGGGTCACTTTAGTTACCAAGATGCTACTCGTTATTCCCATGCTGTTGGGTTTGTCTGTAAGGAACGTTTCTCTGGATGCATCTTCCTCTTCCTTGGTTTGTGTTACAGGAGTGTCTTGTGATCCCAACAATTCTACGTGCGATGGCCAGGGGACTGATGGTAGGTGCAATAGCTAGGCACTTCATCCCTATTTCTAAGTTCGGTGCCCCCCTTGAAGAGTACCTCGAGTAGGGCTGACACTGACGCATTTCAGCATCAGGGTTGACCTCCTCATAAGCCAAAGTCGGTACTGCATTGATTGTTGCTGCAACTAACTTTTGTCCATGATTCAGGGGTACTTGATGGTCCATTAGATAGGAAGTAGGGCCCCTTCCCGTTTGCATCTGAGGAGGAGGAAGAAGACCCTGGCTAGCTCTGTTCATGTGATCTCTCAATTCCTCATTGAGGATCTCGCGTCTTATCATTTCTAATAGGGCGTCATAAGTGGCAGGGTCCTTATTTTGCACATCCCTCCAAAAGAGGGAGATCATGTCCAAGCCTCCTCTTAAGGCAGTCACCGTGACTTGCACATAGTAGGTCATTTCATCTGTGAAGCGGGACAAGAGGTTTTTCAACATATCTCCCTGCTGTTGTCACATGTCTTGCAGCCGTTGAATGGGCATTTTTAGGAACGTCTTTTTGATAGATACCGAATAACCTAATGGTTGTTTTCCAAATTTTCATCACAGAGTTAATTAAATCTCTGCCCAACATTCCAACAATGAATGTTATATCCAAATGTGTTCAAACTTAAGCATATATTAAACTCCCAACTGCTGAAACATAGGGAATTTCCTGCATTTCTGTTTCTTTAAATTCATCATTGGAATATTAATTAAGACTAAGCTTGTCTCCCTTAACAATAGGGGTACCACTTGATTTATATATATACATCCCAAATCTCTTAAGAACCTCATCGATATAACTCTTTTATGATAATAAAAAAAATACACAGAGAATGATCCCCGTGTATCTATATCCTTAATATAAAAGACTCGTCACCAAAATCTTTCATTTCAAAATTCCATAATAGAAATCTCTTGATTTCGTGCAATACGCTTATATCATTGCATACAAGCAGTATGTCAACGACATACAATACCAAAAAATATGCTTACTCCCATTGAACTAGTGATATACACAATCATCAACTGCATTCATCTCAAAACCAAATGATATAATTATTTGATGAAATTTGTAAAACCATTACGGGAAACCAATTTAAGCCTATAGATGGATTTTTTTTTTATTATTTATAAGCCATCTGACATAGTTTTAGATCAAAATGTGTCACAAATGCCAGAATTCTCATAAAAGAGTCTTTCATAGAAATTGGAAAAAAAAGTCTCTTTAATGTCATTGCCTTTCTTTTGAGTAAAGCCATTTGCAGACAAGACGAGTCTCACATCTTTCCACATCACCCTTCGAATCCCATTTGATTTTAAATATCAGTTACAACCAATGGGTTTCGTACCTTCAGGCAATAGGATGAGTTCCCAAACATCATTATTACTTATGAATTTTATTTCTTTATGCATGCCATTAGTTCATTCTTGAGAATTATTCCTTTGCATGACTAGTTGATTGATCAGTTCTTCTTCCATGAATCAAAGCCATTATTATTTTCTTATAGAAAGACTAAAAAGTCATCTGAAGTTGCATTTCTCCTTTTTATAGTGAATTTCCTTAATGACATTTGTTCTTGAGTTTGTTTTTCTGGAACAATTTCTTGATTGCGTATAAGGGATTTTGTAATATTGTCTTGATCCAAAATTGCTTTTCGAACAAGATCTAGAGCAAGAATTTGTCCTTGGTTATGATCATTGTCAATTGTAACAGAAGAAATATATACATATTTTTCATACAAAATAAAATCCTTAACCTTATAACCTTATCTCCCATCCGCAAACTGTACATCCTCAAGGAATTAGACATTGTTTGTTTCGAAAATTGACCTAATAGTGGGATCTTTTGAAAAAAAAATTGTAACCGCTTAACAATTGCTCTACTTGAAAATTTATTGAGAATTCAAGTTGCAGTCTTTAGTGCTTCTATCTATAGAGATTCTGATGTATCGTGGAACGATTCCACATTCCTCTAGGAATTTAGTAAAAGTCCCTGGACGTTATTCTCTTGATCCATCATATCTGTCTTAGTATTCACCACTACGATAAGATCTGATTTGTTAAATTCTTTTACTGATTTGATTTTCAACATCAGCCTTGTATGCTTGAACATGTCCAGTGTTTGAGATTTCTTTTAGATGAGATATATGTAGCCATAGTGAGAAAAATTTGTCTATGAACATAATAAATTATTGTTGACCATTCCAAAAAGTCGAATTAAATGACCCATAATATCCGTATAAATTAGTTCTAAGATGTTTCGAAGTCCTATTGGCACCTAATCTCCTTATGTTTGTTTGTTTCCCCTTAATGTAATTAACATAAACACGTAAGTTTAAAAAATTAAGGGATCAAGAATTCCTTCTAACACAAGATTTTCCATTCTCTTTTGAGAGATGTTACATAATCGCTTGTGTCATAACGAAACAAAATTCTCATTGGTTAATTTATGTTTAATACCATGTGAATTCATGCAAGGTTTCTTTATAAGAGACAACCGTATTAAGCAAATATACGTTATCGTAACCGGCTAAAGAACTAGTACCCATAATATTTGAACTAAGAAAAATGTCAAATGACTATTTCCAATTGAACAAGAGTAACCAAATTTGTCCAATGTAGAAATAGAAACCTACCACAAATATATCTTTCATATTCAAATCATAACCAATCTTTAATAATAACCTAAAAGTCCATATAGTCTCAACCTTAACTAATTTGCTGTTGCCCTCACATAGATGAATCTTTCAGTATCAATTTGCTTTTGGTAGTTCAAGCAATCTCGTATAGACACACTTATGTGAGTGGTGACACCATAATTTTATCCACTGTGTCTAGGTATTAAGACTAAATTAACCTCAAAAAAGTCAAAGTGAGAAGTGTACTTTTCTTTACATGCCAAGCATGGTATTTAGTGCAGTCTCTCTATATGTATCCCATATTTTTACAAAAGTAACAGCCGATTTATCCTTTTTAGGCTTTCGCTGTTTATTTTGAACCGAACCAGATGCAGTTTTCTAATTCTTTATAACTTTTCCTTAGAGATACTTGCCAAATGAATAATATCAGTTTTATTTTTGCTTTAACCTTTCTTTTTCTTACACACAATATGAAATGAGCTCATTAAGATTCCATTTCCCTTTTAACAGTTGTAACTGACCTTACATTAGCCGAATTGTACAAAATAGAAATCAAAACTAAATGCACGAGCAAGTCATCAGACAACTCAACCTTTAATGCTTTTAGTTTTCAAGCAAGATGAGATTTCTTCATGTACTTCTTTATGTTTTCTTTACGCTTATACTTTAGTGAAACTAAGTTCACTAAAAGCGTGCTAGTTCCGACCTTATTGCCTTTTGCAAAGCATTTTTTTAAATTTCATCAAGAAACTCCTTGGCAGTAGTTACGTTATCAGACACAACATCCCTTAATGCTGCTGGAATTTCATGTTTCATGATCATAAGACTTATGCAGTTTGAATTACCCCACTTATTNCAAGAAACTCCTTGGCAGTAGTTACGTTATCAGACACAACATCCCTTAATGCTGCTGGAATTTCATGTTTCATGATCATAAGACTTATGCAGTTTGAATTACCCCACTTATTCGTCCAATTTTTATTATTGGAACTTTTATCTGTAAGAGTAGTGGGTTGTTCACTCCTATATGCAAGGTCTAGATTCATGTTGCTAAGAACGATATAAATATTCTCTTTCCAGCTCTTAAACTTTGGTTCTAACATAAGATTTAAATTGATATTGGCAGATATTGCGGAAGTTGATGCATTAACTGAATAGAGAACTTAAACCTAATTAACAAGTTCATATAGGAATCCGTATTTGACAATTAATAATTTCGAATAATGGTGAACCCCATCACAAGAGACCAAACACAACATTGACATTTAGTCTTTGGATAGAAATATTAACTTATAAGTGACACTCTTGGTGTACTAATCAAATATTGAAATAAATCAAGTCAAACATCAAGTCTATCTTTGGATAGACTTAATGTTCACATAATGAAAATTTTTACAATTGTCACATATTTATCACCACATGTGTGTAAATAATTCGGCTAAATATTAACATACCTTTGGGCCGATCAATAACATCATGAATTACGTACACACAACCTTCCTAATATTCCAAATAAATTAATTTAGGCAAAATAGGTTACTTGGTAACATATTGTTTCAATTAATCTATTTTAGAAAATTAGTAATCCGAAATTAATTTTAGTTCCAGGATATGAGATTTGATTGCCCCCTTAGTCTTTTAATTTTTTTCTTTTGTTTTCACATAATAATAATAATAATAATAATAATAATAATAATAATAATAATAATAATAATAATAATAATAATTTAGCACTGCAACGCCCAGATTAGTTAAAACTTTCCCAAAATCCAAAATCTAGGGATAAAATTCACATTCAAAAATTTAAAAATCCAAACATGAATTTTAACCCTAAAATTCTTTCTTTAATCTCAATGGTTTAACATAAAATTAGCTCTGATATCACTTGTTGATACTTTATGAAACTTTAAACTTTATAAAACTAGAAAACCTAATTACTTAATTGACAAGATCCTCCATATCAAATCATCAAGAAAATTAATAATGCGGAACATACCTTAATTCTTTGGGAATAAATTCTTATAACTGTATCTTGATTCCGGATCTTGAATCTTGATTATTGACTCTTTTGGTTCTTGATCTTGAATTTTGCTTCTTGCTCCATAATCTTGATTGTCTTGTTTTTCAATTTAATTGTTTATTAGATCACTTTAATTGGACTCAACTTTAAGATAACTTATATATAATTAATTACATATGCAGACCCACATGACAAATTAATAAACCTAACATCGGAAGGTTCCATCTTGCTGCCGGACGACTATTTGTCAACTGCTCCACCAAATGGATGAAATGGTGAGGCGATAGGGCACATTCCTTGGTGTAATAGTACTGCTAATCTTACCCACCACATTCACTTAATTCATATACATAGACTTGCCACCCAAGAATTTAGAAAAAAGAATTATTAACTAATCTAATATCTTGAGATTATATTTCTATATTCAACCAATGGGACTCGATCATGAATCTTAAACCATCAACTTAAATTTATTCTACCAAATGGTACCAAGGAAGCATAATTACACTAATACTATTCTTTATTCTTTTTTGATAATTTTTGTCTAAACAATGGATAGGTCTTCTTATCCATATGCAAAGAATGTGTTTCATATCTAAGCAATAAAAGACTTTGTTACGTCTCGCCTCCGAGGCTCAAAGAGAAGTTGCGACATGGACAAGAAGTCAATAAGGAAGACAAATGAAGGTTCACAGGGTCAAGTAACGAAAAGTCAAACAAGGTCGAAGTCCTTACACCAAAATTTGAAGTCCATGCTGAATCACTACTTCAAGGACGAAGCACTACGAACTTACGCTAAGGCTCTATGAAGCTTTCCGAGGCTCTAGACTCATTTGAGGTCCATGAGCTGACGTTGCCCTATGTTACAGATTCGAAGATCTTCTAGAAGTGATTGATGTGACGTCTGTAATAAAGTTTGTCAGTGTGTCAGCCTACTATGTAAAGTGGCTGACCCCTTGTTAATATATTAATTATATGAATGGAATATGATGGGACGTCCCAATATAGAAGATGAGGCCACGTGATTCTGATCCAACGGTCACCACTTCGGCCTAAGCAGTATAAATAGTTTCTCATTGTAAGTAATCAGGGTTGGCTCTTTTACAATAAAAAAGACAAGAAATATATACTTGAACTCTTGAGAAATCTACAGGAAACACTTAGTGGAATATTCGTTGGTTATCTTTACAATCTTGTTGAACATCAACTCGAATAGACAACATAGTGATTCCAATACACATTTTTATCTATCATTCCACATAATTCCCGTCGATTGTAACATAAGATTATTTTGGTTTTTTGCTCGAAAATCATTGTTAGCGTGATTGCCTTCGTTCTACACCATCGGAGCTTGAACATTTTTGTCTCTCGCTGTAAAGTGTCTCCCGCGTCTATTTCCGACCAATTACTGTCATTACTCTAGTAAGAACGCTTCGGAACCGCACTTGACATGGCAAGAGTGGGCTCGACATCCGTTGAGTTCATTTTTTGGGGTCAACAGATTGGCGCTATCTATGGGAAACCTATATTTAACCACAAGAACACGTTAAGAAAAGCTAGCCAGCAACTTGAGTTTGAAAAATGAGTGTCTTTGAAGAAAATACCGATAAAAAAATCTCAACCCTTGAAAAAGGGAGTTTCTTGAAGAAAGAACGGTTGACAAATCTCGAAATCCAACACTCATTTGGCCCTTGTAGAAGGGAAAATCTTGTTAAATGTTTTCAAAAACATGAATTCAAATGATGAAAGTACACCACAAAGAATGAGGGGACACCCTGAAGAAGGGAAACCCTCGCGAGTTGCCCCAGCTGCTCGCCCACGACCCCCACCACATAAACGAGGATGATCCAGAGGCAAGGGCAGGATCGCAGCTAGGCTCACCAAAGAAATAACCACCATGGCAGCCAACATGAGAAATATAACTCAGCAAAACCTGGCCATGCAAGAGATGCTAATGAACATGCAGGGATGAGGATGGTATCCTATTTCCCCATACGCAGTCCCTAATAGTGTATTCCCAGATCCCTAAGGATATTACCATGAAGAGGAAGAGGTCCAAAACTAGATGGCTGGACATCATCATGTCGGGATGGAGGCTCCTCAGGAGAGAGTGGTAGAAGTAGACACGTCAACCAACTGCACCTCGGAAAGACCATATGAAGCACCAATCAACTTTTCTCCAAACTACGAATCGGAAGACAGGCCTCAGAGGTCGGCTAGTGTCTTCAACAGGATAAGCCCAGGGTTGCCTAGAAATAGGCAAGATCACTCATCACATGATCCTAGAAATAGGCAGGCTTATCCTCCTCCTCTAGTACCTAGAAATATGCAGCAAGAACCTTATTAATATGAGAGGTAACAACCAACCCATCAGGAAGAGCCTCAGGTTTATCCCCTTAGAAATAGGTGTGAGAGGAGGGACCAGGATAGGAATAAAGCAAGACATTTACAACCACCTCTCCAAACCCAACAAAGGGAGGACGAAGACTCTGATAAGCCTCAGAGGTCCTGCTACCTTGATGACAATGATGATCATTCACCCTTCTCAAAAGCCATAAGAAATGCTCCTATACTGAACCACTTCACTCTCCCTAAGATTCTCAAGTATGACGGGAGAGGTGACCCTGTGAAGCACATCAACAGCTTCAAGACCCATATGAACCTGAAAGGGACCACCCCAGCCATGAAGTGTAAAGCTTTTCACTTGAGAACTAAGGATTACAAAATCACATTCAAGAAAATCGGAACAATTGGAGATCATTGAATATTCTAATTCTGATCATGGAATATTACGGTAAAATATTGTCACTGGTTGCATATTTTGGATGGATTTGAAAGACCACTCTAGTTATTCTGTGACAATAGCAGTCTTGTATTCTAACATGAGCCTGATGATGTCAAGGCCTATAGACATTAAATTCCTAGTTGCCAAGGAAAGAATTCAGAGTGGTTAGGTTTCTATAAAGCATATTAGGACAAACTCCATAATCATGGATCAATTTACTAAAAGGTTACCACCTAAGGTCTTTCATGA
>CAIGRR010177344.1:0-13644 GCA_903798365.1 Fraxinus sp. 1973-6204
TTAAGCTATATTCCACATATTTATTTAACAATCATTCATGTTTGTGGCGTAGATTAAGCGTGTAAAACGCACTTATCACATTGCCTCCTAATAATGTATAAAACTTGTGCATATCATGAAGATAGAAGTCATGTTTTGCATTTTCGTTCTGATCCAAATCCTCTTCCTAACTCAACCATCCAGGTTATTTGCCATATTACAATATCCGTTCAGTTGAACCACCTATAGAATTTTATAATTTCAAACACATCACACGTACCATCTTTTGTTGTAATACCTATTGTCGAAATATAACAATAACTGTGCATTGCACAGGCAAAACGCTAGTAATAAGAAAAATAGGATAGCACTCAACAATAGTATTAAATAATCAATGATAATAATAAAATGATAACTTGATGATCAATTAAGATACCATTGGCTGTCTTACTATCATTTCAAAACAAAGAATTCCAATAATCTTTAAAACTTAATATATATTATTATGTTAACAATATTATCAAACTCAGCAAGTGCCCTAATAGTAATGATTCCAATAATGTTTTAAGGATAGTCACGGGTTTGACTCCCTCCTCTCTATTACTATTAATTTTGGTAAAAATTGTAAAATCGTAGAACTAAAAATATATGAATTGCAAGTTAGGAATTGAACTAAAGATACCTCATAAGAATTTACAAGCTCTAACCAACTCAACTGAAGGAGGAGTTTGAAAATGAAATGAAATAACAGTTATATAAACTAAAAAATTTATCTATTGACCAAAAAAAAAAAAAAAGATCCGTAAAAAGTTCCTGACGGATCCAGCACGAGAGGCCTCGGGGACTCGTTGGGTGTTGGATCCGTCCCAATCCTTACTTGACTATTATCCCTACTAAAATGTTGACACCTCACTTTTTCGTATTAACGAATAGTAGAACGTTAATTCGAATGTAATCTCACTTTTTAGTATACTAACGTTAATCCGAATGTTCTCTCACTTTTTTAGTATACTATGTGATGTCTTCTTGCTAACAAGAGTAAGATATCAACATTTAGTGAAGAGAGCCAAATGGAGACGCATCCCAACTCACAATAGACAGTCACTTATTTCCTCAAATCTACCTGGTAGTTCACTTGTATCATGTAATAAATAATTATAAGACCACGTTTTTATATTTTTTGGTTTTGCAGAGCATATAAGAATCTATTTTTTGAGTTACCACCAAATCTTGGCTAGCTAAGGCATAGTTTGATAAGTGAAAAACACCTCCAATAAATTAAAAAACACACGTTGCCGCCATATAATAAGATACAAGGTTTTGCAACCTCGGTGTCAATGTTGTGACTTGTGCCCTTTGCCAGCAAAAAATTACAGGGCACCCAAAGTTTCCTTCAATTTTAAAGAAATGTACAAGAACGCACCAAACCTTGTGTTTCTCAATAATGTGACATCAATGGCCTAACAGAGAAGATTAAATAACCTCCCGTTTGCGGAGACAACTTCGTACCATTCTTTGGTTCTACTAGTTTTGGTGCCAGTATAAACTACAGGTGAAGAGACGGTCGACCATGAAACCACAAAAAAATAAAATAATAATAATAAATAAATAATCATTATAATGATAGACATTCTACTCTGTCTGGAACACTTCTAGGCATTGGAAGTGCAGTAACGTATCTCTGAGGGAAAGTTTTCTGAGTATTTGCCGTGACATAGCTCATCAATGCAGTGTCTGTATTATCAGTTTGTCCCCGACCATGGAACTTAGCAAATCTATTGATGACAGAAAACTTATCCAGATCTTGAACTTCGACTTTCAGGTCCAGTATTGATGAACTATTATCCAGTCTGCAACATGATAAAACAGCATTTAAAACATCAAAGAACACGCAAATATGTGCACAGCACAGGTATGATGCATCCAAAGATACACTAGCAAATTTAAGAATAATATAAGATACATCATATTCTGCTATCTTCGACATAACTGCTGACTGCAAACCAGAAGTGAGTCTTTGCAGCATTAAGAGAACAGGTGGAAGAATATAGTATACTGCATCTTTTCTTTAAGGTTGTGTTTGCTAACTGATTCATTGGTATGGAGTCACCATAGTTGAATACCCATGCTTCCTAACATGCCTCTCGGACTCACTTTATTTCCACAAGCTAATACGGCATGTTTGACATGCAGAATTAAAAAAATGTGATGCACCAAAGTTTTTGTATCAAATACTCCAATCCAAATAAAAGATCAATCCAGACATGGAAATAATAAATCCAGATTCCATTGACCATTCTGTAGTCATTTCCAATTCAGTTCCCAACATTTTGCTTCCACTAAAATCAGTTCCTGCTAACCAAAGACTGTCCAGTAATAGTATTTAGTTCTAAAAGACAATATAAGTATAATCCTCAAGTATGGCTGGTTTCTGTTTCTCAGGTCTACATGCACATCCCCGTGTCAATTACATACTCTATGAAGATTCCCTTAAGCTACTTTCTATATATACTAGATGGGGCGGTCTTATTCTTCAGACATCTATTTCCAGTTTCTTTGAAAGAAATAAGGCGATGACCCTAAGACTCTAGCCAAATAAATAAATAAAATTGTGGGATGGCCATCTGTGAAGAATTCTCCATGTTAATGCAGAAGGTACAACTATATTAAGCTTTAAACTATAGACTCGATAGGCATACATATTCATTTTGTCTCAAAACATGTTCTGAACATTAAACCAGAGATAAATATTAGAAAAACTTCATCTGAGATACCTTACTATAGTTGTTTTATGATTTATTCAATTTAACTTTCCAAAGTCACTGCAAAATGTTTATTTTGAATATTATTCAAACTGATACATGTAGAGTGCTTGAGTTTCTTAAACAAGGAGAAATTTGTAATTGATGACATCTAGAATAAGCTTAGTACAGAAGCATGCAGTTCCATAATGTTAAACAGGACTCATTTTCACTAACCCTACACCTAAGTACTGAAGGTTGACCACAATATCCGGCTATTTACCTCTAAATATTACACATTTAATGACGCTTTCCTACTTACATGGCATAACTCAACAAAGCCTTATCCCGTACTTATCTAGAGTTGGTACATGGATCCTCATTTTTCACCATATCAAGGGTTCCTACTTCCATGGCTCATTAGCAAAACTAAGATCTATCTGAACAATTTCAGATATGGATAAAATCACACAGTTATTAAGCCCCAACATTGTTGGAACAAAAGATCGAGACAGATGAAAAGATGTTACCTTAAGAATTCATTTTCTAGCTTCCTCGTTCTATCCATCAGTTTTTCAATAACTTCTGCAAAATGCTTGTCTCCATTCCTGCTTGATGGTGTGCCGTCAGCAGCAAGCCTACAACATAATTTACAAATTGAGCTTGTCACTCAACTGAAAAAAGTTCCTACACAACTACAACAAATTCAAAAATATCAAAATTTTGACATGATAAATCAGTTTCTGAAAATATTTGAGTAGCTCTTACAAGTTTATTCCATTACAATCCATATCTGAACAACTTGAGCAAGAAACTGCACTGCATGCATCGCATAGTGCCATCCTAGAGATGAAGTAAGCCACACTTTTATAATTTGAACTGGCATCAGCAGAGAATATTGCAGTGGATGGAGGATGAAACAGTTGTTGCATAAGCTGTGTTGTCAAGATCAGCCTTCTTTTTGATATATGCATTGGTGGTCCATCTTCAAATAATTCAATATCATCTTCAACCTAACACCAGAAAAGAAGACAATGAATATAACGAACCCTGAAAATTGAAGTTCAGGAACAAGGAAGAGCACAGCTAGAAACACAATTATACCTTTTCAATTAGACGATTTGCTGCTTTTGCCCATTCTACTTCTGCTAAACTGCAAGCAGTAAAATTCATGACAATAGAAACAAAATGTTACAGTGAGTGAGAGAGAGAACTTGAACACCACAAGAATCACATTCATAATAAGAAGAGACAACAACAGAAAAATGATTAAACGAGGATAAAACGGAAAAACTGATAGTTATCGTAACCACCTGTGAATCTGAAGATTTTTTGTGTGAAGTTCAGAAGTAGCACTCTTCCGCTTCTTGTGCCCAGTAGCTACTGTGGGTGCGGAATTTTGGATGTCATCAACTCCACCTGTATCAACAGTGGCATCAGTCCCATGCTCCATCAGACTAAGTGCATGAAAATTACTGGAACACTTCCAAAGAGTACGTGGTGGTTCTGCAGTTCTTAAAGGGGTGACTTTGTGTGGCATTAGCCCATTTTTAAAAGTTCCATACTGATTGAACCAGGTTGGAGCCATCTGAGGACTAATATGATGTTGCTCAACACTAACAGAAGCTGTAGTATTACTAAGATAGTTGCTCTGTGAAACATCTTGACCAAAACCACTTTTTGTAGCTGTATCTCCATATTGAGAAGATAATTTACTTTCCAATAAGTCAGCTGGCTCTCCAGAAGAAAATGCAGTATTAGAACCTAATGAATCTCCAATATGAGCATTGTGTTCATTTGACTGCTCTGTGTTCAAAGCTACTTGATGAACACACGGACCATTATCTGGTCCTTTCATTCTTTTTGAGACCCTATTGTTTGAATCAGTCTCTGCATCCTTCATGGCTTGCTTTTCATTTAGTAAGGAGAAATTTTGATGAGAGAAGCTATTTGGTTTCAAAGATTGACCAAAGGCTTCAATATCCTTTTGTTTTGGAGCACATTTTGCATGAGAATCATCAGACGGATTCTTGATGGAGGCTGCATTTCCTAGTTGCTGACCTGAATTTCCCTTCAACCTTTCCTCTTCCCCACTGATACCTTGAGAGTTTGTAGGAATTGCACCATACTCAGAAGGTAAACTCCTTTCTTTTCTCACACCATGATCACCTCGAGCCAGGGGAATGGAGGAGCTTGATTCCACAATATTTGGCAGGGAAGACTCATTAAAATTTGATGACACATTGTGATATGGAGCAACGTAAGTATTTTTGAGTGTAGGAACTTCGGCCCACATATTACGCCCGATTTGTGCAGAAGCACCATGTTGCAAAATGCCAGGCCTGGAAAAAGGCTGAGAAGCAGGCACGTGATCCTTGGCTAACATTGTTAAAGATGACCCTCTTTCTTGTGGATCATTAGTTCCAGTTCGTTGCGATGTATCATCCAATGAAGCCGGATTATCATGTGGAGTGCTGCCAGATACATCAGGTGAAAAGGCCTCTGGAGATCCATTTTGAATGGAGAGGGAAGCATTCTTATCGAAAGACAAGTCAATATGTCGAGATCTATGTCCACGTGTTCTAGTTATATGTTGATTTTGAAGATGACTTCCTGAATAGGGAAAAGTGGAATTGAGTGCAGAAGAAGAATTTGAAGGAGATTCAGATTTGATATCTTCAAATTTAATCTGGGAATGTTCGTAAGAAACAGGAAATGATTGAACTGAGGGTGTAGGAGCCATCAGCTGGTCCTTCTCCCCAATTTCTGCAACGGCATGACTAGAATGCAAGGAGTTAAAAGTATGTTGAGCATTCTGAGAAGACAATAAACGGTCAGGTATCTGCATGCATTGAGATGGAGGACCAAGTTGTAATCCAAATCCTTGAGAGGCAGAAGACTTCGTATTTTGAAGGCGACCAACTATCCCATCCCAGTTTTCTGCTTCAGGCAGTTGGGATGGTTCATTGCGTTTTGAAGAATCAAACTGTGTCACAATACCTTCCCTCGATTGATCCACCTTGTGAAGAAGATCCAGCATTGTTTGACTGGATAGAACAAATACAGTTCAAGAACAGAGAATACTGCAAAAATTCAACGAACATATATGAATAATGAACTACCTTGATGGAGAAGCCTTGTTTGATGTGTGTGTATCAACAGATCTGCTGTGGCCAGGCTGGTTCTCAATGGATGGCCCCTCATCAAGGCTTTTACTGTCTATTTGAAGATCAGAAGACTGCCCCTGTAATTAAATAAATATGAAGAATTTTGGACTTATTAATCAGTGATAGTGTGTGTAAACATAAATGTTGTTTAATGTCACAACTTACCTTTTCCATTACTACAGAATTCTCTTGAGTCTGACCCAGAAACTTTGACCGCTCCAACTCGTTAGTCTGTGAGGTCATTTGCTGTACATGGCTAGGTTACTTGAAACTGTAGGAAGGTTCAACATCCACATCCAAGTTTCCCATGGGATGATACCGGAACTTGTGAGGACTGGAAACTTTTTGGCCAAGCTCATTAATTGACTTTTGCTTCTCTGTGGCCAGAGATCGAGAATCACTACCACCTGACATCCAATGTCCCGTGAAACCAGCAGAAGTGTACAGAGATAAGTTTGACTGATGGCTGTCATTTGAATTCTCCTTCAGATCTGAATTCTCCTTCAGCTCATAATTCTTCATCTCATGTCTTTCAACTGCATCCTTATTGTCTTTGTTAACCTGGAGCAGCAATCTCCCCAAGCCATCACTCCCCTGGGATTTAACCACAGAGTTGGCATTCTTCCATTGATAACCTAAATAATTATTTTGAACAAATGGACTGGTTTCTTCATCAACCCTTGAGGTTACTGAGTTAGGTACTAAAGCAGCATCACTCAAACTCAAGCATCCTTTACTTACTTGAGGACTTCCCACAAATGATTTCATACTGCCCAATTCAACGGTCGAACTAGGAGTAGGATTTAACTTCCATGACGAATGTCTATGATCCACTTCTCCTTGTATTGGCCTTACTGGATTGCTTTGAGAATTTAGTGACAACTTTCCAATCTCACGGTCATTTGCCACCTGATCTCCAACACAGGAGACAACTGCCGAAGCATTCCAACTGTTTGGTTGTTGTCCAGATCCGCTGTGCTCATGGGCCGAAGGAGTAGAAATGCTCTTTGTATTTCTCTCTATATCAAGAGAAGGTTGTGAGGCATTCCTATTCCTTGGACTCCCTTCAGCAACTCTTCGTAATGAACTGTTAACCAACCACTTGCCTTCTTCCTCCAAAAACACCAGCCTTTGAGACGTCTTAGACTGCAGTCTTTGACCAGGTTCACCTTGAAACTTGGGTCCAAATTGATTGAATCCCATAAAATTATAGTGATTGTTAGTCTTGGTGTCATCACGAGCAGCAGATCCAAAACCCATTGTAGAAGGCAGTCGCACATTGTAACCAGCCAAAGATGCTTCTTGTTTCCCACGGTTATTGTATAGAGAAGGGTGCTTGTTTGCTGAAGGGACTTCAGCATTGTTATAAATTAGATCATTTCACTCATCCTGCAAACCTATATCACTGCTACAAGTTTCTGCAGCAGCTGATTGCATAAGAGCACTCCAACTACCACTTTGAAGAGAAGGAACCCCATTCAATAACCCACCATTATAAAATAAATTACTGGTTTCGTCACTCATATTATTGCTCTTGACAAAGGCAGCCCGTACATTATCGTCTGAACCAAACAAAATCTTTTGTTCCATGGGATCCAAGGAACCTTCATTCTGAGGAGAAGCAATTTGAGTCAAGGATTCCTGCGGAACAGAGAGCCCTTGCCTCCCCCAGAAGTCCTGCTGAAGTGTGTTTCTTTGCACGGGATTCACTTGTTGGAGGCTCTCCATATTCATCCCAGTATTTAGAGCTTGACTAGGTCCAAACATATTTTCATTCTGAAATCTCTGTCCAGATATCAATGTCCTATCCTGTACACCATCCTGATCTTGCAAACCAGTTGATTGGCCTGGAAAAGAACTACTATTGGTTGACATTTGCAGCATTGGAGATCCATCTGTTCCCACCTGTGAAAATTGGTTTACAGCTAGACCCGTTGAACTAGAAACAGGAACTCCATGAAGAGATTGATCAACCTGTTGAGGCACAAAATCCACTAAGCTTTGTGTCTGGCCAAGATTTGGAGTAAAAGGAAGTCCTCTGGAGGCATGGTGCAGCCAGCTTGTATTACCATGGTTGACCATCCATGCATAATGTGAGGGGTCAGAATTTGGATTGCCACTGTTCAGAGATGACTGGTTACCAGATGCCCGTTTAGCAAAGGTGGAATTCTGATTAAACAAATTCTGTTGCCTTAGATCTAGTTGCTGCTGTCTTTGAAGATCTTGCATTTTCTTGATAAAGGCTTCTTCTTGCAATTTCTGCATGTCGTTGAGCCCAGATTGTCAATGCTGCAAAGATTGCAGCATGCTTGATTGCTGAAAACTCATCTGCTGCTGACCACCAAAAAGATCAAAACTAGAGGGAGATATTGCTTCTGAGCTAAATGAAGTTTTTGCTTGATGTTCAAGGCTACTACCTTTCTGGAATTCATGGATAGATAAGCCTCTTGTGTTAATTAGATGATGCTGATCAGAATCTGTTGCAAGAGAGTTAGCTTCACTAAGCCCTCGTCTGGTGAACCTGATCTCCACACATAGCCATTCAAATTTGGCAGTTCCCTTAGGTATTGACTTTTAGACAAACTAGGCCTCACAGTAGCTCGATCAAAATTCGAGCCATGTGAAGCATGAAGAGCATAACTGCCCTGTCCTATAATATCTGCCCAAGGAAACATAAGGTAACATATTAGAAAAGTAGTTACACAACGATCAAATTAGGGGACTTGATGACAGGAGAAATAGAATTACGTAAATGCTTTTCTTTCACTGAGATGAAAATAAAAAGAAACAAATCAATCTACATGGATATAACATAATATTTGAACTTATCTCTCAAACAGCTAGTTACCTGAGATTTGTGAACCATAAATTTTTGAATCAGAATTCGCCAAATCAATTTTTTCTCTGGCTGCCAGCCCAGAAATTGTTGTTTAGCACAGGCACATTCCCTTCTACAATATGTGAATGATACTGTTCCTGTGACAAGTTGTCTTGCACAAAGAAATTGTGTACCCTGCCTCCAAGTTCATTGCCAGGCAGAGACGGTTGACACCCAAAATTTTAGCTGTTACATGTTGGTACACTTAAAATCGACAAATATAGACATTGACTTCCTAAATTTGAAATTCCTGCTCACTGGTACATGCATACAACATCACAACCATGTTATTTTTGAAAAGCAAATAGAACTTATGAAAACATCATAATTCTCCAGAAATTAAGCGTCAATCCTGCACCACCTTCTTAGCCCCAAGACCTTCCCCTGAATAAGAACAGCCAAGCAAAGTTAATAAAAACTAAACATATTGAATAAAGCTAAAATAAACATTAACTGTAATGAGCATAATGACTATTGGTTAAATAACAAAAAAGATGCAACTGTATGCTATCAATCATTTTAAATGAGAAGTCAACATTGTCCCGCTGTAGTGTCCCCAAATCTTTTTTTTGATAGATAATCGAGAAATTTCATTAATAAAAAAGAATACACAGGGAGTGTTTAAACAAGAAATAAAAGAAATGGAGTTAGGCAACCCCTCTATAGGATTGCTAGTTGCTCCATTAAACCAACTATACAAAGTCAAAAAATAATTCTCTAAGTTGCTCTGGGGTCTGTATTATGCGACCGCATGGTTCTCAGCTTGCTTTCACGCTTTGTCTCTTGATTCTGACACGTTCAAACTCGTTCCGGCTCTCGACCCCAACATGGAACTTGACCGTAAGTTGGTTAACTTCAATATTTTGTACTTCGTTACCCGACTAAATAATTGCATAACATCTTCGCCTCGATTCGATCTCGAGCTCGTCCGTATCTTCGTCTCAATGCTCATCAAATCTTCGTCCGCTTGATACCTTTTTTGGTTCACATCAAATATTCATCAATTATTATCATCAAATGAGAAAAATTCAAAATTTTTGCAAAATAAATGAAGAGGACTTGCAAGAATTCAATCAAGTGAAGATTCAAACTTATTTTTAGGCAAAGAAAGAAGGCACAAGTGGAGATTCATCAAGAAACCATTGAAGAGATTCGATATTTCAAGATTCATCTTCATCTTTTCAATTTATTAAAAATTTGGGTTATGTCTTTTCACTTAAATATGCTTTCTCGTATTTTCGAGATGTTAGGCTAACTTTATACATTATTAGGATGAGATGAACCCTTGTTATGATATTTTTTGTTTTTAGTTAATTATTTTGACTTTAATTTGATTTGATTTGTGGATGTTTATTATCATTTTTATCGTTATTTTCAATTGATTGATCAACAATTAAATTGTTAGTGAATTTTATTATTATTGAGAGAGACAATAGGGTTTAAACGCAATATAATTAATATTGTAAAATTCAATAGAAGATATAGATATACATCTATGCTTTATATAATTTCAATAGGTGTTCTAAAACTTAATACATTTATCATGTTTGCATCTTCCATCGAGAGATAGAAGGGTCACGTGAGGGGAATAGATTTGATCGCCATTGAAAGAAACTTTCAATTAAACTAGGAATATTGACCTACATGAATGATTTCAAATTGTCGCTTTAGTTGTTACACTAAAAATAGAATAATAAGTGGGATTCGACATATTAGCAATACATCTCACATATTTGAAAAACACATTTAGTTACTTTCATTAGTTTAATTGATAATTTAGGGATTGCTATTCGATTAAAATTGCAATTAATTTGATCTCAATCAAACATGTAGTCCCCGTGAGTTTGACACTCTATTCACTACTTTATTACTTGTTCACGATACGATATGCAATGTAGTCAGGTGGAAGACATGGCAGATGAAAATTCAAATCAAACAGCTATCGGGACTAATCTGGGAGTATCACAAGAGAATGTGGTTGCAGCTAATGAAAGCAAAGCTCATGGGTGAATATATGGTTTCATCGGTTGTGGAAAGCCAATCTAGCATAGTATATCCAGCATTTGGTAAGACAAACTTCCACCTGAGGCCTAATGTGATCAACATGTTCCAAAATGAGCTACAATTTTTTGGAAGAGCTACAAGAATCCCAACACTCATATATCAAGATTTTGGACATGTGTACAACTATCGAGTATTCAGGGGTGTCCAGTGAAGCAATCAGACTGATTCTTTTCCCATATACCTTGAGAGACTCAGCCAGAGAGTGGTTGGACACTTGTCCACCTCAGAGTATTACTACATGGAACCAATTGAGTCAGAAATTTCTTAGCAAATATTTTCCACCGAAAATGATTGCAAAGCTAAGGGACGAGATTACCGCATTCCAACAACTGTACTCAGAATGTTATTCAGAGGTTTGGGAACGATACAAGGGTTTACTCTGCCAATGCCCTCAACACGGATTGTAGAAATGGCTTCAGGTGCAGTATTTCTACATTGGTCTAAATTTGATTAGCAGGGCTAATGTAGACTTTGCATGCAATGGTTCTATCACAAAAAGAACTGCGGATCAAGCCTACCAAATCATAGAGGATTTGGCATTCACCAGTACACTTTGACCTACTGAAAGGACGAGTGGAAAGAGAGCTACTAGGGTATTCGAAATTGATTCTTTGACAGTAATTTCAATACAGTTGGCATCATTGGTACAGAAAGTGGATCAAATGAACGCAGCCCAGACAATGGGACCGAAATGCAAGAATTTTGAAGGAAATCATGAGAACGTTGACTGCATCGTGGGTAGTCCTTTTGCTCAGTCAATAGAGGATGTAAATTATGCTCAAGATTTTCAAAGACAGTAATATAATCCAAAATCCTAACACTTACTATCCAGGCTGGAGGAATCACCCATGTTTCCTGAAAAACGCATAGTTCGAAATTAAATAGCAACAAGTCACTTTTAATTCTTTTCTAGATGATTATTCATACAAGTCAGTTTAGTCATAAGTTTGAATACCGCATTTATATGATCAATCAATATAATGAAAGTAGTAATCAACACCAAAATGATCACGGAGAAACCTAACTGGGAAAAACTCCCGGCACTTGCCAGTCAATCCACTATAAACGAATTTAACAACTTACAGTCTACCAAACTAGACGACATGTACTATCTGATCTCCCGACTGCACACCTTACAGCTCTCTATGGATCCCATGCTCCCATGCACCAATCCTTAGCAGCTGTTGCCAAAACTCTCCGTGGAATCTGCTACCCTGCAGCACTCCAAGCCTTGTGAATTCGTTTATCTCCTGTAGATCACGAAGAACAACCCGTTCTTCAAAGACAGGAACTCCTGTCAACTTCCTTCGATCTTCAAAACTCTAACCAGATGTAGAAGAAGTGGTGGTTTGGTATTTGGATTAATGGACTGAAGTTTTTCTCACCAAAAATATCTCACACAGATAAAGGTTGAAAGAATTATATGGAGGAATCACTCTGTAGAATTTTTTCTCTCAATGTTCAATTTTAAGAATTTTGTACAGAAGAGTTTTGGTATTTATAGGTAGGGTACAAAATAGATAGGCCGGGGAAAAAATCATTGAAATCACGAAATAAAAATTTCTCGTATAACCATGTCGCTCGAGCTAGAGCTCGGTGATGGTCGAGCGACACATGTCGCTCTAGCGAAGGCCTGGCGACAGTCCAGCGACGATATTTCTGTTTTTGTAGCTCGAACCAAACCTTGGTGATAGTCCAACGAAAATCCGCGTCATTTTCCTTCTTTTTCCATTCTCGAAATCCTAGACCCAAACACCTACCTTTCAACTATTTGCACATTACTCATTGAACTTTTACAATATATCAATTTCAGTCATTTTTTTCACAGAATCGCCAATTACAAATTATATAAAACCTAACATCTCCAATGGAGCAACAATCTGGGAGCTCAAATTGCTCCACAACAGACTGCACCACTAGATTTTCAGCAAATTGAAAATAAATCTGCCTTAGAAGATCTTGTTACTAAATTGGTGGAGATATCTACCCAACACGTGCAAAGAATAGATAAAACGTTACAAGTTCAGGGAGCTAGCATAAAGAAATTTTGGAAAATTAGATGGACAAATAGCGAAAGCACTTTCAGAGAAACCACCAGGAGCACAACGTAGTAACACCGAGATGAATCCCAAATAGCAACTAATGATGGTGAAGGTCGTGGAGGAAGATTGAGGCACTACCCGCAGTGGAGTTCAACTGTCAGAGAAAAATATAAANGGACAAATAGCGAAAGCACTTTCAGAGAAACCACCAGGAGCACAACGTAGTAACACCGAGATGAATCCCAAATAGCAACTAATGATGGTGAAGGTCGTGGAGGAAGATTGAGGCACTACCCGCAGTGGAGTTCAACTGTCAGAGAAAAATATAAAGAGACCAGTTGCTACAAAAAAAAAAAAGGTACATTCCACGGTTGAGGAGCAATTGGAGGAATCTAAGCAGAACAAAAAAAACATAGATAAAAAGAGTATCAGATGATCGAAAGGTTAAGTAAACCGTTCATATTAAAGAATTTGTGCCACTACTATCGTTTTCACAAAGAATGCAAAAGAGAAAACTTGATGATCAATTTGAAAAATTCCTGGATATGCTAAAAAGCTTCATATCAATATCTCATTCATTGATGCTATATGGTCGATTCCGATGTATGCAAAGTTCCTGAAGGACATGATATCTAAGAAAAGAAAGCTTTCAGAATGGGAAGAAGTGGCATTAACCGAGGAGAGCAGTGCAAGACTGCAAAATCAATTGCCACCAAAACTCAAAGACTCAGGGAGTTTCACTTTACCTATTTCACTAGGCAAAAAAATTCATT
>CAIGRR010177367.1:0-10217 GCA_903798365.1 Fraxinus sp. 1973-6204
TTTTTTTTGTTTCAAAAAAAATTGTACACGAAATATTTTATTCGTGTACAGTTTTAACTTCACCTACGATAATTGTAGCCGATCGCAAACCCGAATAAAGGAGGAGGGTTTACACTTTTATAATTTATTTAATTTATAACACGTATAAACTGTATAAAATTTAAATTCTTTAAATAAAAAATGTGGATTAAAAAAAATTGAGTCGACTCGGCCCGCAAAGGCTCGAGCCGAGCCTAATTTTTTTTGGCCGGGCTCAACTCGTTGATATAGCTATAGATAAGTGTTGGGCTCTACATGGCCGACCGTCAAACCGAAAGAGTCGACCCGTAATGATGGGAGACAAAATCAGATCTACCGTTTCCAGAGCACTACCGAGCCTCTATTGGCTACTACCCAGTTTGAAAATGTCTCTCTTTCACTCACCAAAGCCCAACTCGAGCAACTGTATAAACTCATCACCCCTGCAACTTCATCCTCTAGTTTACTGGCTGAAAGAGATAATTATATTTCAGCGTTGACAAGCAAGAGTAACGTTGAACATTGGGTTATTGACTCGGGAGCCATGGACCATATGACGGGCTGTGAAATTTTTTTTAATTCATACTCACCATGTCCAGAACATTTTAAAGTAAAAATAGCAGATGAGTCACTCTCACCAGTTGCTGGAGCGGGAACTATTAGACTCAGTCCATCTGTTGAATTAAAATCTGTTTTACATGTTCCAAACCTTTCTTGCAATCTTCTTTCTATTAGCAAATTAACTAAAGATTTGCATTGCAGTGTCAACTTTACTGAGTCTCCGTGTATTTTTCAGGACCTGACTTCGGGGAAGAAGATTGGCAATGCTAAAGAACGTGAGGGACTATACTATTTTATGGAGGACGCCTACTTGAATAAACAAGCTCAAATTGCAAGTTGTGAATCTATCCTCAGAGAACAGGAAATAATGTTATAGCATCGTCGTTTAGGTCATCCAAGTTTTTCATATCTTAAGTATTTATTTCCATCCTTGTTTCACAATAAAGGTAATTTTCAATATGAATTTGTCAATTAGCCAAACATTCTCGTTCTTCATTCGCCTCTCATGATTATAAATCATCATCACATTTTACTTTAATACATAGTAACTTATGGGGTCTTTCTAGAATTAAGAATATTACGGGCAAACGTTGGTTCATAACATTTATGGATGGTCATACGAGAGTATGTTGGGTTTACCTGTTAAATGATAAGTCTGAAACTTCACAAATATTTAAAAAGATTTACTCTATGATTAAAACCCAGTTTGATGCAAGAATAAAAAATTTTCGAACTGCTAATGGACGGGAGTATTTCAATCAAGTTTTGGGAAATTTCCTTACTGAAAAAGGCATCATACACCAAAGTTCTCATGTTTTTACTCCTCAACAAAATGGAATCGTCGAAAGAAAAAATTGCCAACTCCTTGAAACTGCTAGAGCTCTTATGTTTACCAGTAGAGTTCTAAAACATTTTTGGGAGGATGCGGTTATTACTGCTTGCTACCTTATAAATAGAATACCTACTCGGATACATAATTTTGTAACTCCATTAACTGTTTTGTCAAATATATACCTACAGATTCGATCTATTCTTTCTATACCCCTAAAAGTGTTTGGATGTATTGGCTTTACTCATATCCATGATCATGAACTTACCAAGTTGGACCCTAAAGCTCAGAAATGTATGTTTTTAGGCTATTCTCCCACTAAAAAAGGTTACAAATGTTATTCCCCGGTTACTCATAAATACTACATATCTATGGATGTCACTTTCTTTAAGTCTCTACCTTATTTTTCCCAAAATTTCCCTCAGGAGGAGGAACACAATAATGATGGAACTTATGATGGGAATCTTTGGGAGACTACACTATCACCTATGTCACCCACCGAAGAGATTCCTGTCTCAATATCCAAACCATCTTTTCCCATATCCGAACAACCTTCATCTACAAATTTTTCCCCACTTCCTGATCCACAACATGTTGATTCCTTAGTACAGCCAAGTTTAATGATAGGGGGAGATAAACAACTTGCAAGAACACCAGAGCTACGCGTTTTTTCAAGGAAGAAAAATCCTAAAATTGTGGAACATCTCACAATTCAACCGCAGAACCATGAATCTGATCCGAATTCAGGTACTTCTTCTACCTTACAGATTGACTCTACTAATGATTTGGATGTTCCTATAGCACTTAGGAAGGGATTTAGATCTTGTACACATCATCCTATCTCCAACTTCATTAAATACAGCCATCTATCCAGATCATTTCAAGTTCTTGCTGGCAATCTGTCATTAATTGAGATACCAAAGTTTATTCATGAAGCCTTGTCAATTTTGGAATGGAGAAAAGCAGTTAAGGAAGAGATGGCAGCCTTGAATAAAAATGGAACATGACAGATTATGGAAAAACCTAAAGATAAGTCAACGGTTGGGTGCAAATGGGTGTTTTTAGTTAAATACAAGTCAGATGGTTCGGTAGAATGCTATAAGGCCAGGTTAGTAGCCAGTGGATATTCTCAAACTTATGGAGTTGACTACCAAAAAACCTTTGCTCTAGTTACAAAATTAAACACAGTGAGGGTCCTTTTGTCTCTAGTAGCAAAACTAGACTAGAAACTTCAACAACTGGATGTAAAAAATGCTTTTCTGAATGGTGACTTGGAAGAAGAAGTATATATGGAACTTCATCCCGGGTTTGCTAAAGCTAAGATCCAAGGAAAGGTATGTAGACTGAAAAAGTCCTTATGTGTGCTAAAGCAATCTCTACGAGCCTGGTTTGGTAGGTTCATGAAAGTTGTATGTCAACAAGGGTATAAACAAGCCCAATCTGATCATACTATGTTCTACATGCACTTTGGTGGAAAAACTACCATTCTAATAGCTTATGTGGATGATATAGTCCTGACATGTGATAATTATGAAGAAATGGAGAGATTGAGAAAGCTCTTTCAACCGAGTTTGAGATAAAAGACTTAGGCCCTTTACGTTACTTTCTTGGACTGGAGGTTGCTAGAAATAGGAGTGGTATCTCTATTTCACAGAGAAAGTATGTCTTGGATCTCTTAGAGAAATAGGTATGTTAGGAAGTACGCCTGTTGATAATGGAAGTTATCAACGTCTAGTAGGAAAGCTCATTTACTTGTCACACACTTGGCCTGACATTGCTTTTGCAGTTAGTGTTGTGAGCCAATTCATGTATGTTCCATTTACAGAGCATATGGAAGCTGTTTATCAAATCTTGAGATATTTAAAAGGGACTCCTGGGCTTGGACTTTTCTTCAGAAAGAATTCTGAAAGGTCTATTGGAACCTTCACTGATGCTGATTAGGCAGGATCAGTAATTGACAGAAGATCTACAATCGGTTATTGTACCTTTGTGTGGGGAAATCTAGTCACTTGGAGGAGTAAAAAGCAATCGATTGTGGCCAGGAGTAGTGCTGAAGCTAAATTCAGAGCCTTAGCACACGGAATTTGTGAAATAATGTGGTTAAAGTTGCTATTAGATGAACTTGACATTAGGGAAAATAAGCTCATGAAAGTTTATTGTGATAACAAGGCGACCATTGCAATGTCACATGATCATGTTCATCATGACAGGACTAAACATATAGAGGTAGATAGACACTTCATCAAAGAGAAGATAGAAAATGGGACATTATGCATGGTGTACGTACCTTTATCCAAACAGGTTGCAGACTTATTAACAAAGGGATAGTTTAAACTCGTGTTCGAGAAAATGGTGGACAAGCTGGTATTATTTAATTTGTATTGTCTAGCTTGAGGAGTGTTGAATATTCCAGAAAATAGAGGCAGATTTGATGGTTTATTTGTTCACATATTTTACGGTTCCATTATTGTTAACATATAATTTGTTTCCTTGTTTATAGGATTTGCATATAGTTAAATTTGGTAGATATCCCTAGAATAAAGGATCACAGTTGTGTATCCTAGTCCTATAAATTATTGTATTCAGCTGAGGTCAATTATAAGATTGATTTATCACTCTTTGTAGCGGTCTTTATTTTTGTCATTCTCCCTAGTGTCACCAATATAAAATTATTTCTTTTATATGCCAAACTGTTCAATTGTTTTGCTCAAATACATAGAATGCTTCATGCCAAACTGTCCAATAGAATCAGTTTCTTCAGATAGGATGACTATCTACAGACGAAAGATTGCAGTAGATATTTGTTATAACGAATATTTTCTACATCCTTGTTGATTACATTCTCATTTATTCTGATACTAATGGATAATCATATTTGTGCAAGTAACTGCTCAAAACATATGGTACAACTCATTGGAGTCGTAGTTAACAACAGAGCTGAAGAAACTTCTACACTTACAAAAAGAAAGGTAACATGTGAAATCAATTATTGTTCTATCAGAAATATTGGCTACTCTTAAACCCAGCACATGTTTTTTTTAGATAATATGCTTAAAGCATGGAAGGAAATCCCATCTTCTTGAAGGCATCCATAGTTGGTGTATCTGTGCAATTTGTAGTCTATCAAGATCTTTTAATGTTGTCATGTCATATCTAAATGCAATCGAGTTTAATATTAGGAGGTAAATTTTTTCCTATGTTGGATTTGAAAATTGCTATTTTATGGGTTTCAATTGCTGGGCTATGTAGAGAAGCTTTTTTCTCTATTGGACTTTTCCAATTGCTAATTTATGGTTTCTATTGCTGGACTGCGGAATTTAATATTATTGTTAGAGGTAATATTGTTTTTGTCTTCTGTTAGAATTTCCCAATTTACACTTTGTGAGTTTAAAATTAGAAGGATTTCTTTGAGTAAAAATGAGGGTTTTTGGTTGATAGGAGTTGTAAGTGATAAGCAGAAACTATATGTGGCATTTCAATTACGTTAATCACGAGCATATGTTCAAATTAGTCTCATCTTCTTTTATATTACCGTAGGAAAAGCATATAATGTTGCCCAATTGAACTAGAGGATCCATGTGGTTGAATGAAATTAGTGTGGTTAATGGCTTAGTGTTTTCTTCAATTGGACATGTTGAGTTATGGGGTATGTGGTAACATATTAGTGTGCTTTTAGATGACCTTCAACTTTTAAACTGCGTTTTTGTTGTCAAAAGGGTCAAAAATACTGTGCATGCTTGGATTTCGTATAATTTTGTTCATTTTATTGCAATTGTATGACTAATTCTGTTGATTTTATGTTCCACAGAGATCGTTTTTTTTTTGTGAATCTTCGAAGGTTTTTCTGTTGTGCTATAAACTCTTCTCTTTGTCAACAAAAAGGTGAGAAATACGTACAGATCTTTCTGTGCTTCTAGAATTGATGTAATTCTGTGGGGTTGGGAGGACCATCCTACTGAGTGTGTGCAACAATTACATGAGCAAGTTAGGGATCATAAAGTAAAGTTTGATGGCAATGTTAGTGACAGCTCTGGTTCTTGAAGTAATCTTCTCAAAAAAAAAAAAAAAATAGTAATTGTGGTACATATGTGAATCCCAATATTCATGTAAATAAATTTTTTTTTTATCCAGTCAAGAGGTTAGTTCTAAAAATGGAACTTCGAGCCTCATGTTCATGGTATCTGGGTCTTGGCATTTGTGCGCAACGTAGCTGTGTGTACTTTACCTTTTGGTACTGGAGATGAGAGCTACATTTTCTCAATTCTCACACAAGCTTAATGTCCATTAATGATGTTTTACATTTTTTTTACTTTTTTCTTTTAGGTGATATTATCTCCAGATGTCGATCCACCAGTTGTTGGATTACAAGTAAGATACATTCTTTTCTGTTCTGGTGACTATTTCGGCAAATTTTGTATTATTATCTAATTAAATTAAATAAAAACCAATCTATCCAAATTTGCTACAAACATTGACAATATAATTAGTTAATAACAGTTTGGAAGATAAGTAGCCGAGTGCTCCTTAAATTTAGATTACACAATGGTTAATGAAGGATGTTATTTATTTCTATATACATCCAATGTCATGTATTTGTTATCTATTTTTTTGTTACAGTTGCTTAATGGTTGGAGTGCATTGATGTGTTGTTTTAAAGATTAGTAAATGTAGATATGAACTGCAGAAGGAGATATGAGATCAGCATAAGAGAAGTCTCAGTGAGAATAGCTAATTTTCATACGTTGTCTTTTGTCTCTATTTCTGACATTAAGATTAAGATAAGAAAATTACTTGAGTTAATATGCTGATTTTTATGGCTGCTAGCCAAATGGATTTAAAGAAATTGAAGATGGGGTAAGGTTTATGGTTATGGAATTTATGATCTTGTAGTTCTTTTACCATTTGAGGATGAAGGGCTTTATGTGTTGAAAATTTCTTATATCTATGTATTCCTCCTTTATTTCTATTTCTACTTCTACTTCTCATGCCCATCTCCCGAAATTGAATTGCTACTTGCATTTGCAAAATGATGTGTCTTCCTTTGGATTTATACTTATCGTTGTGCTTATGAGATGTTTATATCTTGCATTCGATAGATTTTGTAGTATTTATGTTTAATTTTTATTACTTTATCTTCTTGTTGATGGCTATATTTCTATGCTCAAAATGACTATGCTTAGTTTATTTGGGGTAATTATGTCAATATTCATGTATTTAACTTCACAATTACTTCATTGTTTGGATTACATTTACGTCAACGTAGGTCATGAAAGCATCATTACAGCTATACTCGTATTAAACTTAGCCAACTATCGTTTCTGGAGGGCTATCATAATAAGCCTAGGAGAAATTTGTGCTTAACAGAAAAATACTTTATTAATTTTCAGTGTTAAACTCATGGTAAATATTAATGGAGGAGTCCTATAGAGATTGATGGAAAAATTAAGTTTGAACTTGAGTAACTCTTAGCCTAATGTTCGACTCTCTTTGTGCTTAACTTTTGCAGTGTGTTCTACTGAACATTACCTGGCTATCAGTTGCATCCTTGGAATGGGAAGGAGCTAACAATTAGCTCATTCAATTGGAGGTTTGTCTCAAGATTCTCTGGATGAATGTGTTCATACTNTTCTACTGAACATTACCTGGCTATCAGTTGCATCCTTGGAATGGGAAGGAGCTAACAATTAGCTCATTCAATTGGAGGTTTGTCTCAAGATTCTCTGGATGAATGTGTTCATACTTAGCTTTACATTTTGTAAATATTTCGTTAATTCATGCATACTAAATAATATGAAATGCCTCCTTATTCTATTCTCTTACATGCCTTTCTAGTTTCCAACTTTTACATATTGACTTCAAAATGGTATTGAAAATGTTATTCACCGTGGTTGAAGATTTGACTCATCGTCTTTACATATTTTGTGATCTCCATTATTTATCAAAACATTGTTGTCAAAGTGCCTTACGAGGTCATTTATTCTTTCAAAAATTCTATTCTACTAATTGCGTGCAACAACTTATGTATGACGAGTTCGCTTTTATCAAATCTCAGCGCGATATAGTATACAGGAGAGATTAAGTTCCTTTTTAGGTTAAATGAAAGTAACTTTTTTCCAAATAAAAATTATGCATTTCATTTAACACTTCAAAATCTTAAATAGTCAAATGCGCATACTTAGATGGAACCTAATGATTGGTGATTTGTCTTATATGTAGGAAATGTTTGTGTATAACTTTAAGATATTTGCATATTAACTGATGTTCGCCCATAGCTGACTTCGTGCACATATATTTTTAAGATATAGTAATGTTTCATTCACATGAGAAACATATTTTGTGAAACTTATGGCAGGGTAGAGGATGGTATAACATCAGAACTTGTGTTTGCCGAAAGGGACACATCGTGGGTCGTCCACACTTCTTCAAAAGGAAATTCCATTCACTGGAACACTAAGCAACGAGGCTGAAGAAAATCCAGGTTCATTATGAGATAGTCTAGCATATTTTCTTGCTAACATTAATTTTTCTTTCTTCTGTTTGAAGTTCCATTTGCAGCATTCTTTCTCATTTTGATCTCCATATGCAGATTTTTTTAACTGGAATAGAGTAAAAATACAGTATTGTGATGGGGCCTCCTTTACTGGGGACAGTAAAGATAATGTTTATACTGTGCTGTGCCATTTTGTTCTTCAGTTTTTGTCTTGAGTTTTGTTTAAATACATGAGCATCGAAAAGTGATTTTTTATGTGTTTTTGTGTGAGATACATGATTATAGTTTAGAGGACAGCTTATATGGCTAGCTGCAATTGAAGACATAATGTCAAATGGAATGCACAATGCAAACCAAGTAATTTCGTACTTTTCATTTGCTGTTATTTTTTCCCGCCTCTGCTAGTTCCCTTTTAATACTACGAGCTGTATTTCAAGCCCTTCTTTCTGATTGCTCTACCGGTGGTCTAGCCTCAATATTATATCGTGATAAGTTTTGAAGTTTCATTCTTGAAAGCATTGGGGGTCAAAAGTATTCACAGTATAGGATAAGAAAGTTAAAATAACGAAGACATACCAAAGTAAAATTAAGAAGCTATATGGTAGTGAAAATGAAAAAAAAAAAGATGCATAACGAAAAATAAATAAATAAATTATTAGGCTAATAGAAGCACTTTATTGGTCATGAATCGATATGGTTACTACAAAATGCTAAAAAATGAAGTTTTTAATTCTAAAATCCAGAGGAACATTATAAGAAATTAATCATTAAAGAACACAATTTAGAAATATCATAAATGAGAAAAGGATGAAGGCAAGCTATGGTTCAATTACAAAACTAAAGATAATTCTTATACATTATAACAAATCATTAAAGAACACAATTTAGAAATATGAGAAATGAGAAAATGACAAAGGTAAGCAATGGTTTAATTACAAAACTAAAGATAATTCTTATGCATTATAACTGTATGCTCCTACATCCAAAACAATAATGTAATTTCTTGATTGTAATGCATGGAACATAGTGTTACTTATACATGTGTGTATACTATGATTTCATAACTAATTTATGTTATCCAAACGTGGTTCATTCACTTCATTGAGTCATAAAAAAGAGAAATCAAAAGTTTACAAAAGGTTTTAAATATTCTTTTGATAATTGTAGCTCTGAGTCCTTCAATACTACAAAAAGGAAATTTCCTACAATATATCTTATTACAAAAACCTACATCACACACACATGTAACCTTGGAAAATGATATAAATGTTGACTTTCAATTATTTCCACAAATGTGAAGTTGATAACAAATGGTTTTCCAAATCGTTTTTATTTACATAAAACAAGATGCTAGTAGCTTTTATTTATAGAAAACCAAATGGTTTTTCATCAATACTATTGCACCATATTAAAACACGAAACATTACAGAAAACCCAATGACCTTTCAATTATAGCTAGAAGACTTACTATACTACGACTCGACCATTGAAAACTACTAACATTTATATATAAAAAAAGTAATGCAGAACGTCTAAGTCATTATGCAAACTCAAGTTCTTTAAGGATCAAGAAAATGGCATTAAACGAGCCATCCATCTCAGCTTGTATCAAGTATTTAATTTCTTATGCAGACAAAAAAAAAAATACTTCAACAATGACAACTGAAAATTCTTCTAAATGCCCTTAACTTCTCATTAGCTTTGTGTGCCTTGTTTCAGACATACACTTTCATTATTGCTTTCTCAAAGTACTGTGCAAACAAACAAAAACATTAATCATAAATAGGATTACAAGAATCATTGTCAAAACTCAGAACTCAATGCACATATCTCCCTATAATCTTTCATATTCAACGCTAACATTACCTTAAAAATAACAGAGTTTGTGCATTGCACGGGCCAAAACTAGTACGATAAAAGTTGTTAACTTCTTCGCGCATAGGCATGTAAATATGTATGCAGACATGTAGATGAATGAACTCATTAGTAAAAAGTAATCATTATTCAACAATAAAAAAATCATACACATGGAAGGTAATGGAAAGTAATAATTAATGAATAATTTTGCTTCGCCAGAACTATTCACTTACATAAAATTTACAGAAAAGTTAATTACCTAAAATACCCTCCTACATAGAATTTGCAACTAAAGTCACTATAAGAATATAGAAAACTTCAATTAAGTCCCCAAAAATTATGAACATAGAATTTAACCCCAAAAATTATGGTATTAAATGAGAAGTCCTAAAACTCATAGGATTAGAAAAATTTATAAAGAATTAAGATATAAACTAACTCTAAGATTTTATATATCTATAA
>CAIGRR010177427.1:0-18882 GCA_903798365.1 Fraxinus sp. 1973-6204
TGCCCTTTAGAGCTAGAAGTGAAAGCACACGCTCATCTGACATTCCAAATTCACCGTCCCCATACTCTTCTGTCTACTTTCTCTGAAATACTGTACTCTGAAAAGTTGATGAAGGCGAGCTGTAGCTTGAGTTGCATTACAAATAGCAGCCAACGAATATTTCTATGACAGTCCATGGGGCACGTTACCATAACCAACTGAAGTTGCAGTGCGCTCAGAAACTGTTTCTACCACTTTTTCTTCATTATTACCCTCCTTCGAATTCTTCAAGTCAAGTAAAACAAGGTGGGAACTCAGGGTAGACTTTGACTAAAAATAAAGCATGAGCTATGACTACAAGAAAGAAATTTGAAAATGGAAACACAAAAACAGAAAAGGGAAACGAATCCCACGTGGGTCATTGACGAATTTCAGCAAAAACAACCCGTCAAAATATCAAAATCCATAAATTAAATAACTTGTAAGTTTAAATTCTTTCTTTGATTTTGTGCTTGTGTGATTCCGTCGACGTTCTCGGTTTGGTGATTCCCTCCACGGCGTTGAATCAATTTTTGGTAGATCGATTAGCAATCTAGGGTTCGTGACTGGGGGGAATTTTTGATTTAGGGCTTATGATTTGCGTCTGTGCATGGGGTTATATCGTTTGTTTGATTTGTAAGTCAGGAATCATGTTTTTAACTGTGAAATCTCGTCCACCATGGCCGAGTTTCACGCCGTCCTGTGCCACATCGACTGTCGTCAATCCACGTGAGAATGCTTGAAACGGCTGGGGGTGCTGGTGATGGATGGAGTAGTTTATTTGTAAGCTCAGTGACCGTTGAGCAGCAAATGAAAGTTTAGTGACCACAACATGACATTGTGTAAAGTTCAGTAATTGATCAAACTTTTTACTCATTGAAGAGCTCTTTTGATTTCTCATATTTATTTTTGAACCCATTGTCGATAAATTCCTCAAATTTGTAAAAGGGCAAAATTAACGACTAACGCTCTTACCTCTCACCGTTTTCGATAGACCCTTTATTTAAACCGCCACCGGCCGGCCGGGCACATTGCCTCCGATCTTTCTCTCGGCCATCCTCTCTCCTCTATCCGTATGTATTTATATATATACACACAGGAATTTCTTTCTTCTAAATTTTTGCCTATTTTTTGGTGAACCTTTTCGTGAAAAAACACCGCAAAGCAGCACACAGGCACGCAGATCCTTTCATGTGTTTCTCGCCCATGGGTTTAACTCCTTAATCCCTAAACCCCTGAGTGTTTTTGACAAAAAAACTCATCATGAACGTCCAAATTATTGGTAATTCTCTCCGTTTCTTTTTCGCACAAAATTACACTCTTTCTCGCTTGTTTACCATTTTCTGTAAAATAAAAAGTATATACGAAAATTACGCACGGCATACACTCGTATGATCTCCTTTTTCTCTTATTACGGTTATTTTTTCTGATTATCTGTCTATTTTGTGATTAATTTTGTTTGGCACAGACCCACTACAAGGGGATTTTCCAGAAGTAATAGAGGAGTATTTGGAGCATGGGGTTATGAAATGTATCGCCTTTAATCGCCACGGAACCCTTCTAGCCGGTATAATTTATTACTTTTTTCTCATTGGCAACCTTGCATGTAGGTTTGTATTATTTTTAAGATTTTTTCAAATTCTCTTCTAATTTTATTATCTATAAAATAATTATTTTCAACCAACGCATTTTCTTGAAAACAAACTTGTAAATAAAAATATATTGACTAAAAAATATTTATAAGCAAAAAAATTACATTATAACTTGAAAAATACTTATAAGTAAAATATTATTTAGAAGATAAGAAAAATCACATTACAGTTAAAAAATTACTTAGAAGTAAAAAATCAATTTTATGTAAAAAAATTATTTATAAAATAAAAATACTACTAATAAGACAAAAATTCACTTATAAAATATATAAAGTTACTCATAAGTAAAAAATTCACTTAAAATTATTTAAAAGTATTAAAATTAACTTATGATTGTAAAATTTGCCTATAAGAGCATGCATGGCCAAGCTTAAAATTCAATTACAATTGAAAATATAGCCGTTATTGGGTCCAACTCGTCTAATATAATTTTTTAATTTTAATCTGATTTTAATCTCTACCGAACACGCCCTAAGTAAAAAAATACTAATTTAAATTTTTTAGTAAATTTTTAACTTTTTTTAATCTTTTAAGTTAAATATTAACTTATATGCAAAAAAAATTACCTATAACTAAAATATCACTTATTAATAAAAAAAATTCATACAAAATACTATAAATTGAAAATTTCACTAAGGGCCTTTTTTAATTTTATTAGTTTAAAAAACTTTCGAATCGGTGGATGATAAACTCTTTAAGCATAGGTTGGACAATTATAAAAATAGTTACTAAAACCATTTAAAATCTATTCACTCGTAAATGCTTAAAACCGGTACTCTACAACTCCCAAACATGCCCTAAAACCTCCTCTTAAATTTGTTTTTTAAAATATAGTCACCCTTTTCTGCCAAAAAGTCAATACATTTTTCTCACTATTCATTTTTTGTTGCAGTATTGTACTTGAAATTACCATTATAGTACATGAACTGCATTTTTTCTCTCTTTTTTTCATTTCTTAAAATATCTTTTACTTTTGATTGACATGGGAGCATTTATTCAAGTTAAAAAGAGCCATCATTATAAATTTTTGTAATAATGTGTAATAAAATTAATTTATTTTTTTGAACAAATTTATGCATTTTTTATTCGACCGTAGATGAGTAACCATTGAATACAAACACATGTTTAAAATAATTTTACTAAATGTTATTAGGATTTAATTACTTTTTAAAGAAATTAACATTCTTTAAGCTATAAAATGTTCTTATCCAAAATAAAAAAAAAAAAGTGAGAAAAAAATATATTTCAAGTCTACCACGAAGACAAAATCATAAAATGCGAAATGCGTATCTATTTTTCTTCCACTGGGTGATTTTTGTAATTTTCGAAAAGGCTGGTGGTGTAATTGTAAGTCGCTCTACACATTTTATAAAACTGTTTATTAAACATTATTCAGAGGGTAGTTAATTTTGAAAAAGAATATTTTGGGGCTTGACAGCTTAGGCTGCAATTTATTAAGGTTGCTAGAGGTGACAGAACATTCATCCTCTTAAAATTTGGTGCTAAAACCTGAACTCTAGGATGTTTAGTATGTGTCCTTGACTTTTGATTTTCTTGTTACCATGGTTATAGATTTTGGAAGGAAGTAATGACCCTTCCAGTATTGGTTTACATTTAAAACTATTGTATGACAATTCTTGATGTTCTGCGTGTTCATGATTTTGTACTTCCTCCCTTTCTGGACTACTAAATAAGTTTTGCTTTATGTTTCTTTGACAAAATCTATTCTGAATCAAGTGAGGTGCTCTTTTTTCCCTATCCGGGATAGCATTTGATGATTTAAATCAATGCATGTCTTAACCCTGCAAAGGGATCAAACTGGTGCATAATTCTTTTCACAGCACATATAGTTCAGGAGTTAATTCTGTTATCATATTATGAATAAAGAAGCTCGCCTTCTCTTTTGGCTCGTGGTATTTATCCATAATAGTAAGATTATACACCCTCATCAGAATAGCTTGCATAGGAATCACATGGAAAGAAAATGGGGAAATGATGAGCCTTCGTAAAATAGTGTGGTTAGTTGTCTGATGTGAAGTCAAGGATCTTGATTATTGGATCATTAGAAGGTGGGAAGAACCGAGTGACAGAATATTCTTAGAAAAATGTTTAGTTTTAAAAAATGTAAGAAGTTTAAGATGTCTACAGTTTGCTTGAGCACAGTTTTCCTCTTAGTTTTCTTGTTAGCCTCGTCATGCTTGTAACAAGATTCTCTATAAGGTTATCTCCTATACTTTGAAGGATAGAAGGAAAGAACGTTCAGTGATGCGGGCTTGGGAAAACAAGATTCAACTGGTGGACAAAGACTGCATCTCTTGTGAAAGAACAGAACCCACATAGGCTCTTGCCTGGGTTGTCTTAGGTTACCATCTACCTTTCTGGTGCCAAAAGAATGAAAGTTTTTGAAATAGATCATAGTAGTCACAAGTTGGAACTTTGGCAGAGTGCTCTTGATTCACATGTTTGAAGAAGAGCTAAGATAATACATATATAATGTCCTTCTAGTCATAGTAAATGACAATAAAGCGGCGTGGAAATATAGGATCATGTCTTTCCAAATATTGACTGTGTCTAGACATTTAGGTTTAATTATTAATATGAAGACAAGAATTCTATGATTGTAAGTACTGCCAAGTTATAAAGTTTCAAATTGGTGATTGGGCTAACTTTAATTTATGGAAATTTCGGGCAGTTAATGTCAAAAACATAAAAATGAGGATTTTACGATGAATGTGTGGCCAATCTAGAATGGATAAGGCACAATGATATATGCCCACAAGTGGTGTTGATAAATTGAGGATAAGTTAATGAATGGATGGTGTAGATGGTTGAGGCATGTCTTGCAATGATGTAAAGAAGCTTTCATTCATGTAAGGTAGTATTAATAGAACATGTTGGGAGATGGAGAAGTTGACTAAAAGTAACATGCTTGATGTGGTCTCGAGAAGTTTAATTCAATGGACCTTCCGGTAGATGTTGTTTTGCTTTGGATCAAACAGGTCGGGGAGAAAGGGATCTATCCAGTTCCAAGTTTTATGGGGGATAAGATTTAGCTTATTGTTCTTATCTAGTCTTATCATAGCTGTTGGATTGTAACTCTTAGTGTAAATATAGCAGGTGCACCGAGTTGTTGCAATTTTTTTGATAAGTATCTTGGTAGCAAAATGTTAAACTAGATTTAGGTGCTACCATCATAATTCCTGAAAGAGGTACAGCTTTAGCCTTCCTTATAAATGTATTGCCAGTTCTAATTTTTCTTTCTGTCTTCCTTAATTCTGTTTGTATCTATATGCTACCGCCTGATTCAATGTGCTGTGTTTACTATATGGATTGCTTTTCTTTTCCAGCTGGGTGCTCTGATGGAAGCTGTATTATTTGGGATTTTGAAACCAGAGGCATTGCCAAAGAACTCAGGGACAAGGATTGTGTTGCTGCCATAACAAGTGTTTGTTGGTCAAAGTATGGTCATCGCATACTTGTGTCTTCTGCGGATAAATCATTAACCCTTTGGGACGTTGTCAAAGCAGAGAAAATAGCTCGAAGAACACTGCCACAAACCCCATTGCAAGCTCGTCTATACCCTGGTTCCTCTACTCCATCTATTTGCTTAGCCTGTCCCTTCTCATCAGCACCCATGATTGTTGACATGAGTACAGGAAACACAACGGTACTTCCTGTGTCATTATCTGTTACAGAAAACGGGGTTGTCCCTCCCCCACGCAACAAGTTTACTGATGGATCTGCCCCTTTTAGTCCTACTGCGGCATGCTTTAACAAGTATGGCGATTTGGTTTATGTTGGGAATTCCAAAGGGGAGATACTTATTATAGATCATAAGAACGTCCAAATATGCGGTATTGTTCCAATTCCTGGGAATGCTGTAATAAAGAATATGGTATTTAGCAGGAATGGACAGTATCTTCTAACAAACTCGAATGATCGGACAATTAGAATCTATGAGAACCTTTTGCCATTGAAAGGAGGACTTGAATTCTTGGAAGAATCGAATCATGCAGGAGATGAACAAGATGGGTTTGAAAAGTTGAAAGCTGTTGGATCAAGGTGTCTAACTCTGTCTCGGGAGTTTCAGGATTCCATCACCAAAGTACACTGGAAAGCACCATGTTTTAGTGGTGATGGCGAGTGGGTTATTGGTGGATCTGCCAGCAAGGGAGAGCACAAGATCTACATATGGGACAGGGCTGGACATCTTGTAAAAATCCTTGAAGGTCCAAAGGAGGCACTAATAGATTTAGCATGGCATCCTGTTCACCCTATTATTGTTTCTGTCTCCTTGACTGGCTTGGTTTATATCTGGGCCAAAGATTATACTGAGAATTGGAGTGCATTTGCTCCAGACTTCAAGGAGCTAGAGGAAAACGAGGAGTATGTAGAACGAGAGGACGAATTTGATTTAATGCCAGAAACTGAAAAGGTCAGATGGACATTTATGGGCAGAATTGCTTTCTTTTCTTCCTTTTCCACGCCTGTGTTAAACATGTTTGTGTTGTTGCAGGTGAAAGAATCTGATGTCGATGAAGATGAAGAGATTGATATTATGGGAGTTGAAAAAGACTCGGCTTTTAGTGATTCTGATATGTCGCAGGGTGAGATATGCTTCTTGCCTGCTGATCCATCCCCAGATCTTCCTGAACCGCAGGACAAGTTTGTAGGAAGTACTTCAAAGCAGGGGGACAGTAACCAGTCTGCATCTGCTCTTTCAGAAGAGGCTGGACAAAGTGCTCGTCTAACAAGCCACACATCCACCCCACTTGAAGGTAACATTAACGTTCCAAGTGAATCCAGTCAAATTTGTTATCAGTTCTTATCGCTGAATTTCAAGGACGAGGTTGCTATCATACTTATAATTGAAGGTGGAACTTCTACGTTAAGTACGTATCGATAAATGTTGTCTTATGGATATAAGACCAACAACAATAGATTAAACTTTTCAACCCATATGCACACCCTGGCTGGAATTGTTTTACGTCATTTCTGGTTTATCTGGCTTTAATTCCTCTCGGATCATTTTGAAGAAAGCAAGAGTTCTATTATAGAAATGAAGCAGTTCTTGTTTCCCACCCCAAGAATTCATTTTCATGTTGGCAAGTAATTAGTTTCCAACTTATTTGCTTCTTTTGTATTTTATGGATGAGCTTGTTCGATGCAGAATCACGTACTTAATAACTGATTGATGGAATTTCTATCGACAGTTCTATTCATTAGGCCCATTTGACGCTTTAGTTATTGCTGAATCGTTTTTCCACAAGTGGACAGGCTCGCTTTAATTTTTTGAGGAGCCTTTTGACGTAGAACGTCACACAAAAATAGAAATAGGGAAGAGAAAGTGAAGAAATAGCATAAAAGTTTAAGGGGAAGAATATCAATTTTTAATCATCAATCAAAGACTGGTTATGTACATGCTTGTCAAAGCATATAATTGTTTATAAACAGTGGTTCCCAAGGAATATGTGGTTAAAAGTAGGTTTAAGTTGTGGGACATACGGAATATGTGGATAAACCATAAAGTTTAACCACTTTATAAGCAATTTCAAGTTTTGACAAACATGCATGTTAATACTAGGTCCTATTTGTAAAGTCTTTAGCATAAATCTAAAACAACTTCTAGTCAAATAACTACTACTAAACGATAAAATGCTATCCAATAAAACTACTACAATTTAATTCAAATCAAGCTATATCTTGAATCCTCATTCTCATTTCAATCGACTTGCTTTTGTACATGAGTGTGATTGTCATTCGTTGTGCACATTCACGACTTTTTTGTAATTATATCAACTCCACTGCATTTGCTTGTAGCAGGTTTGAAAGGGAGGATTTGTTACTAGACTGTACCAAGAAAGAATTAAGAAGCTAAAATTTTGTTTGTTGTCTTGTCTGATAGTTTTAGCAATATAAGCATTTATCTTGTGTGTAAAGGTTATTGACAAAAGGACATAATATTGGGTACAGACTTCTCATTACGATAATGCTATCTGGTAGGATCTTTGGGAACTTAGTCTTATAAGATATTGATGGCTTTGCTGTTGAACTTATATTTTCTTCCTTTCCATGCATATAGAAACGGAAATGGCTTTGGAAGGTAAATTTGAAGGTCTAAGTACAATCTTTTGGGACCGGTTTCTAAAAATACTTATACCATGTGCATTATCTTTATCCTTCCATTTTTCTATATCATGTGCATGCTGAAGTATTGGTGTTTAATTTGTACTCTGTTGCAGCAATGGACAATTCTGCTGCAGAGGACAATGGAGGAACAAGTTCAACAAGAAAGAGGAAGTCTTCAGAGGTGGTGTAAGTTTGCAGGTAGAGAATCTTGATGCATCATCGTCAATGATGAAAGCATGGTGTTACTCGTCAAATTCTATATTATTATCTGCAGTTGCATAATTTATTAGTCCTAATGTATTTGTAGATCATGTTAAGTTCGATTCTTGAGACAAATTGCTCGCAACCTAATCGGTGTCAATTTTTGGAAAAAATTGCAGATGCTTTTGATGGGAGCATTGTTTTTAGTTTAGACAAAATCGGTTTCTTTTTTTGAGTGCTTATGAGTTACGTCTTAATGCTTGCTTGGTAGTGCTTATAAGTTGTGGATCGTATGTGTGGATAAAATGTATGTTTGGTTTTGCCGAACATGTTCTTAATGATATTTTTGTCAAAATATAATTTCGATTTATCAAAATATTTTCAAAATTTTAGCAGAAAAGGGTTACCTTGGGGAGAAACCATTTCTATTTTTATTTTGATAAACTGGGAGAATAACAGTATGTAATTTTGTTGGCCTCAAACTTTATTGTAATAATAGCAGAAATGATAATTCGTTTTTTTATACACAATTAATTGTTAATTACTGGAATTGAATATACATGCATATGTATCTGTACATCGTATGGTATATATTTTAGCTAATGTTTAGCATTTTGAGATCCAAAGTTGTAGGCGACATAAGCACTTAGTCCGACAATAACAAGCAGTGCTGCCCCCATGTTCACCAGCAATTGCCTCTCGTCATTCAGCTCACCAATCCCTTTCCTTGCTTTCTTCTTGTACTTTTTCTGTTCCACTTTCAAAGTGCCATGATCAGGAGAATTATCGGTTGCACTTGATTTGGCAATTTGATGATGATGTTTTTTAGATATTCTCTCTGATGTGATCTTCCCATGATCTTCATGATCTTCAGTTATTTCTTTACCTTTTCCCTCATGATCCTTCCATGGTGCTGTTTCTGGTGTAATGTGTTTCTCTTTGGTTTCTTGGATTCCCTTCTTCTCGATATACCTCTTTTGTTCGTCTTCCTGTTGTCCAGTTCTAGTACTCGGATGATCGTCGGACGTTCTCTTTCCTAGTTGTTCCAGACTTTTGTCATCAACAATCTTCTTCGTTGCCTTGTCCACAACATTTTCTTGTGCAGCATTTTTTTTTGTCAGTTCTGGACTTTTCTCCTTCTCTATACGACTCTTTTCTTCATCTTCTTGTCGTCCAATTTTCATCCTTGGATGATCACCTGATATTTTCTGAATCCCTGGAGCCGGAGCTGGTTCTGAACTTCTGTCATCTGTTATCGGCTTGCTACCGCTAATTGGCGGACTAACTTTATCTTGGCCGTGCCGATCAAGCTCAGTTTCCCTGGGAGATTTCATGACTGTAGTTTTAGGAGGAAGGACTTGATCTTTAGCTTTTGGTAGGGGGCTGAGGGTTTCTTTAGCAAGTGTTTTACCAGCAGCAATATTCCTTTTTGGGACAGTAATGGTTAGAGTTCCTCCATCGTGCTTTGCACGAATTGATGTCAGTTCGCTGTTATCCGGAACCTGGAAGTCCTCCCGGAAACGACTCCATTTGTTGCCGGCAACCAGGCGTTCTCCACGAACCCTAATGAGATTCCGGTCTTCAGTTGAAACTTTGAGTTGCTCCTTCATGAAACCTACAGGGGGAACAAGGTAGATGTATATCACAAACTCCCTTAATACGGGGCCTAATTTTTCTTCACTAGCCTAATAGAGGTGTAAATCTGGTCAGGCGTAAGAGGACTTTCTTGGCTTGGCACTAGCTTTGGTTCCAACCGGGGCTGACATACTACTCCCGATCTTTGCTCAAGACATAATATTGATTTAAAAGAACGAAATAAGTCTAGGACTTACCAGGAACTTGAATAGAAAGAATGTATGTATCATCGTCTTGTGACCATTCCGAAGGAGGTTTAAAATCTTCATAAATTGGCCGGACACCACCCATTGGTGGTGATCGATACGGTGTTGTACCACCACCACGTCTGTGCCTCGGTGTTGCCATTCCTACCACTACAAACTCTCTCTTCTCGAGTTTAATATCTTATATTAGTTTCTCTATGATCAAACTTTGATATCTGTAAATTTTGATTGCCTCAACAAATTCTTGGTATTTAAACTATTTGTTTCGCTTTCTTTTCTTAGGAATGAGACTATTCCAATTTTATTGCTTCCATGGTGTGTTTCTATGGAGTTTCGGTTTATCCTAAGTATATCTTACTGTGAAGATAAAGAAAAAAAGTTTTGTTTGGCCTACAAGCTTTTCCAGATGCCAAGGGTGACTGCTTCAAAATGGAAATGTATTGATAATTCTTCAACATAGATTGATGTCGATTCTTGCTAGCATTAATCTTAATTATATGTTTTCTTGAAATTAATCCACTAATGTGGTCGTTTTGATGAAGGCAATTTGAACACTTAACGTGTCCGATTGATAGCTCATACAACATTCGCTTATGTTCAACTTATAAATTAACACACACATATATTGTTTCTGACAACGTTTTCATAAAAAAGAAAAAAAAAATCGTTAAGATGATATAAAAATATGTATTTTTCCATCACATTTTAAAGTAGAAAAAACAATAAATATAAAAATTCAATAAAATATTTATTACTCATCTCAAAGAACGTTAATATTATATTTGGATAGAAACTATCATCGGATACAACAATATGTGCTAATTAATTTAGGGTGTGTTCGGTAGAAATTAAAATTAGATTAAAATTGAAAAATTAGGCGTTATTGTTGACTTTTATTAGACGAGTGAGATCCAATAATGATCATATTTTCAGTTTTAATTGAATTTTAAGTTGTACCAAACAAGCTCTTAATGTTAAATATAAGACTGCCATGAAAACATTTTGGGGCATAAATGCAAAAGTTGAATTTTTTTTTGTTATTACAATTAATGTTTGATTTATGAATTTTAATCAACACGTTAAATAGATCCAATACACTTTACATCTTTACGTAAAATTAATTAAATGACGAGAGGTAAATAGTAAATATACATGATTTACGAAGGCGAGTGAATATTACTTTCTATAAAGGGTTACTTTTTTTTAACACTTTATTCCTTCATCTTTTCAACTTGAAAAACCTTTTCGTACATAATTTTTATTATATTCAAAAGAATTGGTAATTAAAGAGAAAAATAGCATGAGTGTGATGGCTATTTTTTGGGAAAATATTGTTTTGAATAATGAATTTTTGAAGATTGTGTGGTTAAAAAAAATATAAAAAAAATTGAATTTATATATAGAATATTTTATTGTTTGAATGTATAATTAAAAATAAGTATATAGAAAAAAAAAGAGTTTTAAAATAATAGAAAATGGCATAATAATTAAAGAATATGATACATATTAAAAATTTACGGAAATATAAAGGGTATAAATGTCATTTCACGACATACAAATCGCCCAACCACGTTCTCACAGAATCTAACAGTAACAGACCACTCGCCTTTACCACTAGACACTAGTGCCCAGGGAAGGAAAAATACACACATTTTACCAGTTATTTCATTTTTGTGGGCACCCATTAAAGAAACTTGATACCTGTACTGCTGCTGTTCTTGCAGTGAAGTTGATAGTATGATGTTTGGAAGAGTTTGGATTGTGTGGGTGGGAATTATGGTTTTGTGGTGGGGTTGCAGAAGAACTATGGGAGAGGTCGAGGAGACGTATATGATGTACAAGGATGCGAAACAGCCAATTGGAGTCAGGGTGAAAGATCTACTTGGTAGAATGACATTGGAAGAAAAGATTGGACAGATGGCTCAAATTGATAGGATTGTTGCCACTGCTGATATCATGAAGAATTACAACCTTGGTAATGTCAGTATAAAGTAAATAATTGGGTGTTTTACATGTATTTGAACATAAATTGATTTTCTAATATAAATGTGGTGTTTAAGATCGTTTTCTCGTTTCCGTTTTCTCGTTTCCATTTTCTACCTTTGATGGACTAATGTCTCTAAGATAAATGAGACTGCTGCATTTGGTTTTTGCGTGAATCTGTGTGTATGTTGTGTCAACTTAGGCACTGATGAGGTCGGGGTTAAATGTGGGTTTTGTTTTTATTCTGCGGGTAGATGTTGCTTAGAAAACTCAAAGAGTGTGATTTGCGGGACTCAAACTGGGATTAGAAATGAGACTTGCATATTTTCTGACAGTTGGATAGGTTCTTGAAGTTGCTTTTTTTATTTATACATAAAAAATTCTTTGCTTAGCCAAATGAAATCTTTTTGCAGAACATTATCTTGCATGTTTGAACTACGGGTATTGTTTTGATGAATAAATAATTTCAAATACCTAGAGTTCAACTCCTCTGATGAAAAGACAACTTAAGAAATGATGGATGTACTGCAGCAAACTAGCAATTGTTATGTAATTCTGGAAATTACCAATTGATAATGCAGGAGCGGTTTCTGTCCTAGTCAGGGCAATGTATAATACACAACTAACAAAGTGTAGTTTCTGTGTTCTATAGTTATCCACTTGAAATGGTAGCTTTCTCAGGCTGGCAGCAAATTGGGGTGTAATCCATTTTTGCCTTGGAAATATTGTTGGTATTAACCTTAAAAGGTGGGATGGGAAGTCCTAATATGGTAAGATTAAAAGAAATTATGACGATTTTTCTTTTTGTTAACCTGACTTGGAGTTTGACAAACCTAATATGTTAAAAGATAATAATAACGATTTCTTGTAGTAGTTCAAATTACGAAGTAACACAAGGTTGGATTATTTTGCACTAGGCTTCATCTTTGTAGAAGTTGTCGCCAAAAAAACTTCATTAAGAACTGACAGATAGAGCCTTTCAATTTAACTTCCACTTGTTTGTCTTTATTTTGTTTTAGCTCTTTGTCTAAAGAACTGAGTATCATATTGCCACCTTGTGACTTTGCAAGCCCGTGTTTGGTGCACATTTTGTAGCCAAGAATGCATTTTTTTTTTTCATGTGATGGGAAATATGTGGTTAAAAAAGAAGGAAAAATTACTGATGTGATGGAAAATATTATTTTATTGAAGAATGTGTGGTTGAAAATAAGTAGAATAATGAGAATGAAAAAAATAATGTGGCTCAACCATGGGCTAAATATATTCTATATAAACTTGAAAAGAACCTACATTTTGCTTACATGCACATTTTGTAGTTGGTTANTTTTTTTTTTCATGGGATGGGAAATATGTGGTTAAAAAAGAAGGAAAAATTACTGATGTGATGGAAAATATTATTTTATTGAAGAATGTGTGGTTGAAAATAAGTAGAATAATGAGAATGAAAAAAATAATGCGGCTCAAACATGGGCTAAATATATTCTATATAAACTTGAAAAGAACCTACATTTTGCTTACATGCACATTTTGTAGTTGGTTATATATTAGAATGTAAGAAATGGAAATAAGGTTCACAATTTCATATTTTTGCCTATTAAGTGGACAAAGAAAGTATGCCTACCTACAAGTTTGTGCAGATTCCAATTGTCTCTAATTTGAATGAATGAGGCATGTTCTTGTGATATTACTTGCATAATATCAAACATGTTTTGATACTATTCATCAAATGTGTGCGTCTTGTCGATTATAGTTTATAAAAACCTATTTGTCTTGTCGTAAGTACAAGACTGCAGGGATATGGTTGTCTTTTAGCAGTGTCTATTAAACGTAAAATGATAATTAAGATTATGCTTCTTATGAAAGGACTTTTACGTAGGGAGCGTATTAAGCGGTGGTGGAAGTACACCTCTTCCAAATGCTACCGCTGCAGACTGGGTTAACATGGTGAATCACTTCCAGAGGGGGTCTTTATCTACACGTCTAGGGATTCCTATGATTTATGGGATTGATGCTGTTCATGGACACAACAATGTCTATAATGCCACCATATTCCCACATAATATTGGGCTTGGGGCTACCAGGCAAGTAATATCACACCCACTACGTAATACTTCTTGGTACAGTGTTCCTTCTATCTGGCACAGAATTTATATTTGTCTTCAAAAATTTAAATTAGAAATCTTTTCTCATATCATGCATCGAAAGTTTCAAAATAAACCCTTTCAATTTGTTAACTGACAAGCAATCTGGGCGTCATTGCTAGCTGCTTGTTACTGTTGCAAGCTTTTATAATTAAAAGAAACACAGTTTTTAAAGTAGAATCTGGCAAACTCTTCTCCCAAACTCTCCTAACAACATGAGTGGGCTAGTTTTTCCATGTATGTGGAGCATTTTATATCTAAAAACCTCTATATAGCAAGGAACTATATTTTTGATTTCGTAATTGAGTTGCATAACCTTTGGTTAATATTTCTAGTTGTCAGGAGGAAGATTATTTGTTAACTTTTCCTTCAGATATCTTATAGATCTGGAACAGTGTGCTTAACTTGATTCTGTCCACTGCATCAGGGACCCTGAACTTTTGCGAAGGATAGGTGATGCAACTGCTGTTGAAGTCAGAGCTACCGGAATTCCTTATGCATTTGCTCCTTGCATTGCAGTAAGTAATAAGTTATTATAAGATCTGCCTTATCCTAAACCTTACAGACTATAACTACATATATTATATAAGATACGGTCTGCTGAATCCTTATACTGCTCTATTCTTTAGTTTCAGGTTGAGGTTTTTTACAGCTTGGTAATCTTATGCAGGTCTGCAGAGATCCGAGGTGGGGTCGGTGTTACGAAAGTTACAGCGAGGACCCTAAGATAGTTGAAGAGATGACAGACATTATACTTGGGTTACAAGGTGAAATTCCAAATGGTTCAGAGAAGGGTGTCCCTTATGTTGCTGGAAAGTATGTAATCTATCTTATAAAAGCATCTTCATGGATAAGATTCAATTTAGCAAGCGTAAAGTGTTATTTGTATAAGATTCAGTTTTGCAAGCGTAAAGTGTTATTGATTTATTGTGATAAATTGAACATAACTGTTATTTATTTAACCATTAAATTACTCCAGTCCTATTCTTGTTTAATTGTAAATTAGTTGTATTACCAGCTCTCTTACCGTCTTTGTCAATTGTTATGATAAAAACCTATTGTCTAAATTTAGCAGTTTAGAAATCTTACTCGGTATTCATTTTTCTTAATATGTTCCAATCAATATTGTCAGAATTTTATTTCATTTCTGTAGTCATTTTCTCAATCTAATTCTTTACTGATTTTTAAAGGTTCAATCGTGGTAGCTGCTCCTTGATAATAGACTTTGAACTGGAGACTTCCACTTTTGTTGGCAACCGATTTACCTCTTTTTCTCAGGAACAAGGTAGCAGCTTGTGCAAAGCACTTTGTTGGTGATGGAGGAACGACCAAGGGCATAAATGAAAACAATACTCTTACTGACACGCATGGATTGCTCAGCATACACATGCCTGCCTACCATGGCTCGATTAGTAAGGGTGTCGCAACAGTTATGATTTCTTACTCCAGCTGGAATGGTAAAAAGATGCACGGAAACCACGAACTGATTACTGGATTTCTAAAGGGTAAACTTGAGTTCAAGGTAGGGTCTCAAAAGTGGTAACATCCATGCTTATTTATTTAATTTGTATTCAATAGAGGTGCTATTACTAGTTAAGGTTTTACTTAGTATTATTTCACCTAAAGTGGGTATGCTTTGCATTGAACACCATGACGGACTCGCTCTTATTCTAAGATTTACATTTGCAATAATAATGTTATCTGCGATATTTCATATGGAGTTACATTACTATTATTACTATTAACTTGATTGATATTGTTCTTCTCTGTCTTGTTGCTTTTGTCACTTTTGATATTATTATGCTGAATAGTCAAAATTTAGCTTCTTTTTCTTGGTAATGTCAAGTGGTGTCTAATCTATCTTATGCAACATGCCATCAGGGTTTTGTTATCTCAGATTGGCAGGGCATTGACAGGATCACCTCTCCACCACATTCAAACTACACTTACTCTGTTCTAGAAAGTGTTCTAGCTGGCATCGACATGGTTAGTGTCTTTTATTTTGCATTATACACCACTGAAGTTGGTCCATTGTTTTCATGCAAGTTCAATATTGAACTCAGGAGGCATAGCTTTGTTTTTTTACAGATTATGATCCCATACAATTTTACTGAGTTCATAGACGATCTCACATATCTGGTCAAGAAAAACTTTATTCCAATGGAGCGTATTGATGATGCTGTGGGGAGAATTTTGCTAGTCAAGTTCACCTTGGGACTCTTTGAGAACCCCCTTGCTGATCTTAGTCTGGTCAATGAAATTGGAAGCCAGGTAGGTTAAGATTTTTCTTCTCTGAACCTAGTCAATCTTATTTCTAATGCTATAAGTTCTGCTTGCTATGTCCTGTAAACACCTGCACTGGATAGACTTCCCATTTCTTAGTTTTCTGAGTTTAAATTATTGCTGAGAATGTTCTAAAATATTCTAATGTAACAGGCACACAGAAATCTGGCAAGGGAAGCCGTAAGGAAATCAATCGTTCTGCTAAAGAATGGGAAAAATTCAAATGATTCAGTATTACCCTTGCCTAAGAAAGTGAGCAAGATTCTAGTTGCTGGTAGCCATGCTGACAATTTGGGTTATCAATGTGGTGGATGGACTATAGCTTGGCAGGGGTTCAGTGGCAATAGCTACACAAGCGGTATGTTTAGCTCCACTTGTGTTTGTGCAGATGAAATTCCAAGAAAGTTGATGCGTTGTGAGTTATGTTTCAGAAGTTTGTTGCAAAACCAAACTGAAATGGTGAAGTGAGTAAAATTAAAGTGATGCATTCTAGAAATGAAAAGGGAAACATTCTATTATGTTCCACCTCGTATTCATCAGACTGGTCAGTGGTCACTATAAAGGTTCAGTAAATTGCTGTTACCTATAGAGTTGTTGTGTATTCACTCAATCACTTCTAAGCGAATATAAATAGGCTAGTCATTCACTTTAAGTGAATCTAAATAGGCTATGTTCAAAATTCATTAAGACTCATTAAGAAAAGTCTTAAATGAGCTGAAATCTAACATCTTAACCTATATGATATGATAGTAGACTGATACAGCGAGGAAAATTAAGTGAAATATCTATATCGATAATATATTCCAAATTATTCCTATTGTATCGTTGATGAGTATATTATTCTATTAATCAGCTCATATAATCTTCTGATTCTAACATTTTCGTGTTATTAAAACACTTCGGACTGGTAACTAATTTCATTGTGAAAACTGTTTCATTTACAGGTACAACAATACTTGGCGCAATTAATTCTTCGGTTGATAAAGACACTGAAGTTATCTACGCTGATAACCCTGACAGTGACTACGTCAAATCCCACAACTTCAATTATGCTGTCGTCGTTGTTGGGGAGCACCCTTACACAGAGACTGCAGGGGATAGCCAAACTCTCACAATGGCTGATCCTGGACCTGATGTCATAAAAAATGTCTGTGGCGCCGTCAAATGTGTTGTTATCATCATATCCGGTCGACCAATTGTTATTGAACCGTACATTTCAGAAATTGATGCACTTGTGGCAGCCTGGTTACCTGGTAGCGAAGGTCAAGGTGTGACTGATGTTGTCTTTGGTGACTACAGTTTTACGGGAAAACTTTCTAGGACTTGGTTCAGAACTGTAGATCAGCTCCCAATGAATATAGGGGATTCACACTATGATCCACTTTTCCCCTTTGGATTTGGACTCACAACTAAAACAATAGTTTCCAGGTAAAATTTCAAATTTATTTTTATGCACAAATTTAAATTGGTGTTACATACAGATATGCACATATAAAACATTATATTTTATGGTAGTGCTATTGATTGTTCTCTTCACATAATTTTATATTTACCTTTCATATTTCTCCTTGTATGTTTTCTCCATGCTGACTAAGAAATACATTTATGATATGTCATAATTTCTAATTGTATACCTAGTCCTGTGGAAGAAAATTGTTATACTCAGTCCCTGCCTTTAATGTTGCTTTATGTAGGTCAATATCAGCTGGTGTTGATGGAAGGCCCTATGTACCTGTCATCATGATTTTTGTATTTATTGGTTTATATTTTCAAGGTAAACTTTTATCTTGATAACTGGATTAGCTATAGGATAGTTGAGCTAGATGAAAGAATCGCTCCCATTTTTCTGTAGTTTACTTAGTGTGTATTGTTCCGCCTTCTGGATAATGCAGAAACATTTTTCATCCTTCCCTAAACAATTTGAGATTAGATGCTTTTAAATTGATCTCTGTTTTGAATATATTTTATGATTTGTTAAGGATATAATTACCAGAATTCAAGGATCCACACAAAATCTATATATAGACATTGCTAAATTCTAGATAACAATCTAAAGCTAGTTTAGAAAATCTTCATTGAATTCAATGTTTTAAGTTGAAGAAACTTCTTTTTGCTGATGCAATTGTAATCGGTGTGGTATTTGACTTACTTGTTTTTAGGGATGGCAAAAAAACCCGTCCCGCCTCTCCCCGCACCGCCCCGCCCCTCCCCGGCGCTGCCCCGTCCCGACGGGTTGGTGGGGTGGGGCGGGGAGGATCTGCCCTGCCTCGAAGCGCCCTGAACCCGCCCCGTGAAGAATAAAAAAAATTAAAAATTAACAAGAAATTTTTGTAAAAAAATAAATTAAAAAAAATTAAACAGGGCAGGAAATGGGGCAAACTCGCGCCCCGCCCCGCCCNTTTTTGCTGATGCAATTGTAATCGGTGTGGTATTTGACTTACTTGTTTTTAGGGATGGCAAAAAAACCCGTCCCGCCTCTCCCCGCACCGCCCCGCCCCTCCCCGGCGCTGCCCCGTCCCGACGGGTTGGTGGGGTGGGGCGGGGAGGATCTGCCCTGCCTCGAAGCGCCCTGAACCCGCCCCGTGAAGAATAAAAAAAATTAAAAATTAACAAGAAATTTTTGTAAAAAAATAA